>MDYQ01000094.1:0-197154 GCA_003024175.1 Planoprotostelium fungivorum
GTCTTCGTATTCTATTAGTGAAAGGTAGTGGGTACTCGCAAGGGACCACTCTAGACTCGTCAGAGTCTTACAGTATCATTGCCAAGGAAGACGCCGGGGAGACTGACACCCGTGCCAACAAGCAGCGTGGAATCATCATCATCAAGTACTTGTGGAGGTCCACACGCGGTAGGAAAGATTTATATTTTCTGGAGAGAAGGCACTCTCCTCGCTAGTGAGGGTGATGACGATAGGTAGTTGTCTACGGTGACCATGTCAAGAAGGGGCTCGAGGAATCCACGATCGAGCTTGTTCATGGTGAGTTCGGGGATGATAAACTCTCTGAGGGCCTGATGCAGCATAGCCTCAGTCTGGAAGCACACTCCTACGACGTCAACGACACAAGTGTACAAGAGGAGCAGAGATATCCAAAAGGTGCAGGAACATACCAAGAAAAGGTGCAGATGAGATTTCCTGACCATCTTCTCACCCTCTTGCTGATGCACACACTTCCGATATCAAACGAATTGATCAATGAAAGGGATGTACATCTATGAGCAGCTCAGACTTAGGTCATAATCGCGCAGTCTGGAACACAATGTCATTAGATCCCATTTCTAGGACACAAGTAGAAACAGCTCTCATCTCACCTTCCATATCATCTGCAAAATTGACAACTATTGCTGTATGATTAAGTGGGTGTAAGAATCAACAGACTCTTAATGGGTAGTCGTAGGAGTGAATGTGCGTCCAGACTGACGTCAGGCTCTCAACAAGAAAGAGGAAGAACGTTACCTTCTGATGATACCCTGGAATAGTGACAGACACTGGGGATTGTTGGTCTCGGTTAGGGGAGAAGAGAAGAGCATGTATCTTCTGGACTCATACTACGCTGAACCATTGAAAGTATCCACATAAGGGGAGAAGGAAGATGAGCCGAGATGACAGTTTGATGGTGGAACATTTGGAGGCTGTTGGTATCAAAAAGAAGGTGAGTCGTATATACAAGAATTTGAATGTCCTCCGTATAGATCAAATATGAAAGTGTTTCTACAGAACATCAAGGATCCGTTTAATGAACAGGAACGACCACAGAAGGACCAAACATCGTGTGGAATATGTGATTGAGAAAAGACATGTTACAAAAAGGGACAAGAAAAGTTATGAGAAGTATTTACTGACAAGAACGCAAAGGGAACATCTCAAGAAAACGACAAGATATGTTATATAAGGTGGGGAACGAGAAAGAGAGGAGAGAGAGGATGAAGTCAGATGGATAAGGAGCTGAAACGACGGATGGAAGTAGATTCGATTCCAGTGGAAAGAGAGAATGAGAGAGTGGAGAACAATGGAAGAGATGAACTGGAGGAAGTAAGAGAGGGAAGAGGAGAGAGAGTGGGAGAGGGAGGAGAAAGGAGAACGGGAGACGATGTGTCAGATGGAGAAGAGAGGAGACAAGGGAATGTAGGAGGAGAAGAGAGAACAGAACAGAAGAGGAGAGGAGAGAAGAGAGGAAGAAGAAGAGAGAAGAGGAGAAGAAGAGAAGACAGGAGAGGAGATGGGGCCACCTCCTCCAAAGTAGACATCCTTGCTCCAGAGAATGCTATCTTGTGCATCCATCTCCTTCACGTCCTGTCTCATACTCGCTGATATACTGCTACTCGTTCGACCTGCTCATTCCATAGAGTCGGCTAGTAAAATGATGGGTGAGATGAGTGTCAAGCGTACGCGCGCTAATAAACATGTTCACACAACTGGCAATTGTATCTGTCTATTTAGACAGACAATAAAGTGCAGAACCTCTTGAGAGATACGAGAGATCGATACACGCAAAAAGAAGTTTTATTTATGATGTCTGTATAAAAATGACCATGTAATGTAAACGTCTCCACGTCGTATCAGCCAGAACAAAATCACAGCAGTGCGGCGATACAGAAGAATGAACCACCTCACGGTGTTTCCCGTTGGAAAGAGTGAAGAGTGGGGTGACAGCCGTCGTAATTTTGCATATTCAGTCTTTAGAGGACCTCATACACTCGTCTTCTGAGAAGATGGGTTCATCTCCGTCGAATGCAGCCTTTCCATTTCGCCTCCGTCTTTGCGGGATGATGTTTCTGGTCTGCAATTTATGTTCTTACCGCTGTCATATGTGAGTGAGTGTCGTTCTCTTCTGGGCAGGGACAGAGAGATGAGGTGGGTTGTTGAGAGAGTTGTGATCAAGTTGGGGCATCAACACCTCCGCTGGTCGATCACCACTTCTTTCTCTATCGATTCATGAAATTGAATAAGTGAGTCGAATATTATCGATAGAATGCCTCACCTTCTTCCACAGTGACGTCTTCTGGGAGAATTGATCAATCTTGTCTGAAATGATCGATGCCATGCCTCCAACTGCTGGTATCCAGTCAGGCACATCGTTACCTCAGCCCGATGATCCACTTCATCAGAAAGATGACTCGAAACCCATAGGTAAGAGAAGAACTTGTGTTGGGTTGATCTATATGGGGTACACTCTCATTACGAAACTTATAGGGAACCATCGACAACCCTCTTGGTCTTCAGCCACCCTCTTCGCCGCTGCCGGACCCATTGATCCCAACAATCTGCAGCAACTGTCTGCTGCTCCAATAAATGAACTCAAGGCGCATTCAGCTTATAAGAAGAGGCGATAACACTCCTCTATTGGAAGTTGATCCTCGTTGTATTTACACCTGACGAGAAGCAGCAGCGAGAAATGAGTGTACTCACCTCCAGTGAGAATACACCTGACAAGAGTCAGTATA
This sequence comes from Planoprotostelium fungivorum, assembly GCA_003024175.1. Classification (NCBI taxonomy): domain Eukaryota; phylum Evosea; class Variosea; order Cavosteliida; family Cavosteliaceae; genus Planoprotostelium; species Planoprotostelium fungivorum. The sequence continues at coordinate 2,763 of MDYQ01000094.1, forward strand.
GAGGAATGAGCGTACTCACCTGTGTGGAGTGGAGTACTACCCACCTGCAGGGTCCCTCCGTGCTCACACAGGTAGAAGAATACCGTGAGAAACTCTGCCTCATTGATGAGGAGGTTTGGAGATAAGAGAATCATTTTGATTCTGTCCACCTGTATTGCAATTCATGCAATGGAGAGGAGGGTCATCGATGTGTAGACCCAGTCCATAGGATCGTTCAGTTCCTTCTGTCGTTGAGATGACATTATAACGCTTTCACTCACGTGATCATCGACATTATCACAAGCAGCGGGAAGAGGATGAGTTTCGTCCACGTCCATAGGATCAACTTTCGTTCCGTGAGGGTCACAGGAAGATACAGGGGGTAGCAGGTTGGATAATACGATCAGACAGTGGTCACGTGCTTCAAATTGGGAGTAGGAGGGGGGCAAATCTGAAACATCATCAGACGTTGTGATGATGACGACGTCTATCACCGTCTGTAGGAGGAGATACTGCTTCCTGGTCGCATCGCAATTCTACCACCGGAGGAACAGAGAGTGTAGATTTCCTCTTTCTCTTGATGACACGGATAAATGGGGTACCGGGCGGTGAGATTGCTGGGATTGAATCTGCAGAGCGGTCCGTCCAAGCGTTCTCATTCGCATGAGAAGATTGATTAGTGCACTGTGATGTCCCGGTGCGTTGTCGCTTGAAGATGACGGAAATAGTTGTGGGTACCTTGCAACTCGCCTCGTCTCTTCTGAAATACTCGTTGTGATGTGGATGATGTGACCAGTACTTCTCTGTGCAGCAGAGGTTGTGTCCGGTATCTCCAAGGAGGCTCGCTTCTTCTCTCTCAGCGTCTTTCTTTTCTCTCTCTTCTTCATCGCCTCCGTCATCGCTGAGCATGACTCTCCCTCAGGGGTGAGATCTGCTTTCCATCCCCTCTTTTCGGCACGATCAACTGCCGTCACTTTCTCTGATCCTATCTTCCACACCATCTCTTCCTCGCCAGAAGCAGAAAGCGATCCTATTAACTGATCATCGCGAATGACAAAGTGATAAAAGAACGAGAAGTTCTTGAACTCAATCTCCCTCTTCTCCGTCTGTTGATTGGGCATGAAGTCGATGAATCTATAGGTGGGGATGTATCGAGTATTCGTCTTCTCTCTCTTTGTCCGGGATATCGTTGAATCCGTCCGTCATCACTTTGATAAATTCCTCTGCAACACCATCAATGTCTCATCTCATCATTGTGCATCATCTCACCCGTTGTTGTTACCAGTGCATCTTTTCTCAATGTACGGTTGTTGTAGATCACCATGATCCTCGAGAAGTGAGAGTCACATTGGTTCTTTCCGTGATATTCCGTGAAATAGTCGATCTCCACCGTGTACTTCTCTCGCAGTCCAATCATGTACGACAGCAGCTGAAAGTTACGAAATTGTCCACGGCAGTTGTCGTTCCAAAAGTTTATCCGGGTCACGCCAAGAGAGAGGAATACGTTGCTCTTTTGAATGTCCTCCCACGCACTGATGATGAAATGGGCGACGTGCTTCAGGTCTTCGGACACAAATGTGAATATGTCCTTTCCAATCTTGTCTCCTTTCTTGTAGAACAGTATGACTCCAAAGATTGTCCTCTGTGGTCGCTTGAAGAAGTCATTTCCCATCTCGTTCTGACCTGAGAGATGTCATGCGTCACATCACGTGTACATCACATCTCATCACACACCTTTCATCAGAGAGATGTTCTTTTTGAAATCCGACAAAATGACGATCTCTCCGTTACGCAGATTTTGTATCTGTAGAGATTGGTGAATATCGCCTCGTGAATGATCGATCATCACCCTCTCCTTCATGTGCTTCTGACGATCAGTCTTGTGTTGACGATGCTCCTCGTATGTCTGAACACAATCCTTCAAGCGCTTCGTCTCAGCAGCTGAAAGTCTGTTCTCCTGCACATTCAGTTTTGACTGTGCCTTCCTTCGTGACATATCTCGCACATGTCGGTCTTTCGACAAGCCTTGAAGTAATTTGGTGTGAACCTGTGATCGTCACGATGAATCCACACAGATAGACTCACTTATCAAATGTGGTTCGGCTGACATGCAAAGGTGTCCCCTCGTACTTCTTGTGATAGGAGTAATAGATCGCTTCAGTTGTGTCGAGAAGGGTACGAACGATGTTCTGTGGCACACCCTTGCGAGAGGTAAACTTGTCGGCTGTTGGCTGCGAGTTTTCGACCAGATGCAATCGGATGGCCTCCTTCGCTTCCTCTGGTGTTGGGATTGTAGGAGTCTGAGGCTTTGCGACTGGTGACCCCGCTCCTGGTGGTGTCATTCTCTGTCGTGATGACGATCTCACCTGTTTTCTTTGCATGCTTTCGTGCGGTTGCAAAAGCCTTCTTTCCAATCATCACCCCTTTTGCTCTCAATGACTTCAACTTCTCATAGGGCGATATCAATGACAGCCACATCTGTCGGTTTCTGTCCTTCTCTTCGAGATCGTTGATCTGATTTCTGATAGCAGCAAATAACTTTTCGTATAATAGATGTGACTTCTTCCATTCCGCCACCTGTTTCGTGTGTGCTGTACGATGATCAGGACCGATTACAACACCGAGGCAAATCACCATTCTGATCGAGACGCGACACACTTTGTGTACGACTCCTAAAGGTAGTGTTGATGGATCTCTTCTCAGTTGAAGGCATGGGTTGCGATGATGTGATCAATTCAAAAAGAATAGTGCAGCGAAAAAATTTTATGGCACATTCGGAAGTTCTTCTTCTGAGAAACCAAAAATTTTCCGATGGTTCCCCATTGCATTCTTCCTGCAAACGACGACGTTACTGGCGGTTCTGCTGCAGAAGAACACTTTTTTTCAACGAGATGATCTCAGACGACGAAGACGAGAGAGTTTGGGTGAATACTTACATGATCACTGATTTTGACCAAATACAGGCCTATGAGGCCGATTCAGAAATGGTTGAAGAGTATAGCAAAGACACACTAAAGAAGCATTTGCAATTAAGAGGCATGAACACTACTGGCCAAAGAAAGAGGTCTGAATGCCTCTCATTTGATCAACTTGGCTGAATTTAACAGTTATTGGAACGTCTTAAAATAGTATTGATTCCTGAGATGGAGTTTGAGAATCTGGCTCCTAATGTATAATACACTTCAAATTACCAAATCCCTAACATTATGCAGGATGTTGAAGCCTTGGATGCACAGCCTGATGGTGACATTGGTACAGTTAATCAGATCGTCGGGATCAATTTGGAGTCTGATGAGGCATACCCTATTCTATATCAGATGAAATTAGAGAGATTACAGCTACAATCTGCTTTGGAGGGGAAGAGCTTCCAGACACCCTCTGATGGTGTCTTTGCGGAGGTGATTATTAATTTTTAGAGGTTCTGACTTAAAAACAAGTCTGATTCTACTTTTGAAGGCGCTGAGATCGACCTGTGGGATTATATAGATGATTGTGTAGAAGGGTACCGTGATGATATCCCAGATGTCCGATGGAAACAGAGAACAGTATGTAACATTTCCTTGAGTATAGATTGATAGCAAATAGTTGAACAATCGAGAGTTGGTCATGTTCTCCTCTGTGGAAGATTTTACATACCAAGAGTTGATTACTTTGATGAAGGTCCCAGCGGAAAGAGCAAAGATATACGAAGAGATAACTTGTAGGAATGGAGAGGATATAGAGATTGATCCTGAGGATCAATTGATAATTGCTGTGCCTCATCTAACACTCATATATGATCGTGGAGGTCACATATTACTATCTGGCAAAGCTGAGCAAAGGTGCTGAATTCACTCTCATAATCTCTCAGTAAATGACCTTAATTAGAGGAAGATATATATATGAAAGCAAAAAGACGTATTTCTATCATGTGTTTAGAATGGTACAAAATCTCAACATCAAGATACCTAGCCTTCTCACACTGATTGAGTTTGACAACAAAGATGACGCTGATAAATGGGACTTGGAAGACAAGCAGTCTGTCCGTTGCAAGATTGATCATGAAGCTAGAAAAGAATTATAAACATACTCATTCTCTTGATGCAGATAAATGAGGTACTAGGCAGTGAGATTGCTGCGATTGAATCTGCAGAGCAGGTCCGTCCAAACGTTCTCATTCGCATGAGAAGATTGATCGATGCCCTGTGATGTCCTGGTGCGTTGTCGCTTGAAGATGACGGAAATAGTTGGGGGCACCTTGCCTCATCTCTTCTTACCAGTATTCTCTGTGCAGCAGAGGTTGTGTCTGGTATCTTCTCGGAGGCTCGCTTCTTCTCTCTCAGCATCTTTCTTTTCTCTCTTCTTCATGGCCTCCTCATCGCTGAGCATGACTCTCCCTTAGGAGTGAGATCTGCTTTCCAGCACTACCAGTGTATCTTTTCTCAAGGTGCGATTGTTTCTAGCTGTTCCTCTTCTCAACAGGGGTGGAGTTATTCCCTTGAGCCATGCACGTGACGAAGAATTCTTGAAAGATATTACCATTACAACACTCGGTTTTAATTAAATGAGCAACTCATCGCAAGGCTTCCAACTGTAACATTCATGCATTACAGTGGTCATCGACGACAACGCAGTGATTCTACCCGCTCCTCGATAGATAGCTGTTGATGTCCTTCAGGTACCTCTTGATGTCTGGGTATTGTGTCCACTCAAGAGACAAGTCCACAGAACAGGGAATATTCAACGCTTCTCGGCTTGACCCGTGGATAGAGTGGATGGGAATCCGCATCCTGCAAGAGGTGATTCAGAGTAGTTGCATTCTAATCTAACCTTTCAATAGATTTGTTGGAACTCCTGAGAAAAGGGTCAGGCCAAAGACCCCACAAAGTGGATGGATACTCAACTGCTTATGATTCTGGAGTAATGATTGGGGAGCCCGCCCCTGGTACATTTCCAGTGCCCCTGTCTTCTCAGAGACGATGAGATGAGATGTATCAAAGGATTGGACATAGTGACCTCTTCTCGATGTCAGAAGTTATCCCCATGTCGCTCACACATCACAAGTTTTGTTTTATCCGCGGACTGCGCGGTTACAAATATTTGTGCCATTCTTGGGGAACAGACGGAAAGCACATCAAACGAGAGTAAAAATCTGAGGGAATAACGGTGAGTCAGTTTTCTTATCAATGGTTTCTTTTTAATAACCGAGAGAAAACGTAACGCTTCTTGTGCCTGATCAGCAAGATCGACATCGGAGGACCTCGAATCTAGAATGGACTCACTTCAAAGAAGACTTTCCGGACGTCCTCAAGGTGAGAAGAGGACCCAAACATTCGTGCCCACCCCCTCAACTCGCACTCAGCTCACGTCCAAGCTTGAAGGCAGAACGGCTCTCAACTGGACGTGGGAAGGAACAACATGATCCAGAAACAATCGGTCCATCTGTGTCGCAGTTGACGGAAGAGAAGTGGCGGATCCAATGGAGATGGGGAACCTGCGCCGTGGTCGCTACGACTGGGTGAGATGGTAGATAATAGAGAAGGTTGATAATAGTAAGATCTACCTGATCTGGAACGGCCGCGAATAAGAGGGCCATCAAGTGGATGAGATCAGGATGTGACGATCATTTGGTCAAGTTAGCTCTGAGGGCTAGGGATCAATAGCAAAAATCGGACGTCCTGTGGTGATTGAACATATGATCTTCGTGAATAAATAATCCATCAAATCATCGCCAAAATAGAATGAATATGGATTTCAACATTCAGCTTAGATGAGATTCTGTTCAAAACCATATCGACCAGCGGCGAAGGATATCTGTTAGGTGAATAGCAAGATCGTCCGAAAGAAAGCTGGTCGATGGCCTAAGATTTCACCCGACCCTCTTCCATCAAATCAATCAGAGAGAAGAAATAGAAGCCCCTATTCTCATCCAGATGGAGACGAGACTCTCGAGCACCCAGAAGGTGAGATGGAAATGGAAAATGGAAATGACATTATCGAGAAGAGACGACTGAGAGCCACAGATATAGAAGTGGAGAGTGAAGATGAATCGAATGAACATATCCTGCAAGACTAACATTACGATCTGATGGGCCGGGGTCCCTCACCTCACAGAGTCTCTCGTCCTCTCAGCCTTCTGCATCTACGCCTCTCGATCGAAAGGTGAATGACGAAGAAAATCCGCCTCCACCTTTCTCATCGATGGGCAGGACAAGCATGAGATCCTCAACTCTGGCTGTGCGGGCTCGTCTCGTCCATCTTGACTGCTCTGTCGGTTCGTGTGGATCCCATTTGCCCTCCTTGAGGATGTTACAGCTCTGCCGTGCGAGATGTGAGAGCAATGGATGTGGGCCATTGGAATCGAGGGAGAATACCACAAGGACTTTTTCGGCGCCGAAAAGGCTTATGGTCTCAGCACTGTGTGAGAACACACAAGAGGGAGGATGGGAGAAGGGGAATGAGGACTTCAATGCCTTCGATTTCTCAGATCCAAGCCTCAACTTGAATGTACAGACGTCATTGTTTGATTCTAACAAAGAGGATACGAGGTGAGCGAACGTAATTTGTAGGTTCTGATCTCTTTTCAGCCAGACCATTGAAAAATTGATAGACGCATCGATTTCACTCTCGGAAGGGGCCCCTACCATCTTCAATGAAGAGCTTATCTCGTTGATGAACTGTACCATCTGTGGTGTCAATTCAGCTGAGGGTGAGTGATCACTATCTTCCTAGTCTCATCAGATTGATAGAGTCGATTGAGATCGGCGGGGCATTATTTAATTCTTGCCTCTCCTGCTACGAGCAGAATTCAACTGCCGAGACCGTATCAGAGCCAATAATTGAGACATCCCTTGTCCCAAATTCATCTCAAGCTCCCGCTCGACAGAATCGTAAGAGAGCGGCCTCAACACCTCGCCAGAAGCCTCAATCCAATGCCACAAGAAAGAGGAGGGAGCAACAACACGCAGATGATCGTCAAGTGGAGGAACACGAAACCGATGCATTCTCACCACGATACATTACACAGTGTATGGCCGCTATGATCTAATAATAACATTCTCGAAGAATTGTCATCATCTCATCTCACGAAATTCGAAATTTTTTTAAGTGTCCGTTCTGGTCCCAAAAATGAACCAAGAAAACTCGAAGAAACTAACGCTCCGACCCGCTATGGAAATAAACAGAAACAGAAACAGAAACAGAAACAACCCTTGTTCCATCTTGTGTTCATGCAACCGGAAAATGTTTTACCTAAACGTCAAAGAAAAGCAATGTCTACCAATGGAGATCAAACATACCTGAGAGAACTTAGTCCCTTGCCTGATGATGTTTTACAAAACACATTGGAATACATCGACTCGGGAGAGCTTCTTCCACTCACCTTCAGTTGCCAACAGTTCAGCAAGGCAGCTCAAGAAGCACTGAGAAGACGTGGCATCAACTCTTACACGTGGCTGATCTTTCCATGCAACACTGAATGTGTGAGAGAGTGGTGGATGGACTACCTGCGAGCCCCTTGCATCGAGGAGGAGATATTGTCAAAGTGGGCCAGAGGACAAACGTTCTATTTAGATCAACCACAGGTCAGTACTTCTCAGTGCTGAGATGACTAATCTGTATAGCCAACGGGTTACAGCGACAGCGAAGCTGTTAATACGTATTGTAGCAATATCGAGGCTGAGGTAACGGAGTTGATGAAGAGAGAGAACGGGTTTGAGCTTATCAAAAGAGTGATTGAGAGGAGGAAGGAAAATAAAGAGGTGAATGACAGGTCAACGAATAACTTCCTCTCAATGACAACAGGATGAATGGAAGATTATAGCCTGTAGGCTAGGAAAGGTGGCCATCTCTCTTGGACGCACAGATATATGGGATTATGCCAATCACGGCTGCAGTACAGAGATGCCCATGCTGTATGCAGTGGAAAAGAATCAAGTACATGTCTTGGATTACATGTTTCAGAAGTACCCAGAAGATACATCTCTCCATTGGAAAGACAACAAACTGCTGATGATTGCATCAACAGAGGGAAGCATAGAGGTCATTCAGTATCTCCTTAGCAAAGGATACACTTTGGACATCGAACAAACAGATAACGCCGAGGACGTCCGTGCATATATGTGGATGATAGAAAGGGGATGCCCTTACAGTTGTGACAACACGAGAATCTTCACAGCAATTGCAAAGAAAGAGGAGGATCCAGTCTACTGGATGGAACGTGTGAGGGAGAAGGGAGTGCGGGGAAGCCTAGGCGAGGCATGCTTGGAAGCAATCATCAGGGATCGATTAGACGTTGTGCAATATATGATCTCATTGGGGTGAGACAGAAGATTACAGATAGATGAAGAGTGATGAATGGATTTAGGATGGAATGGGGATATAGTCAAACCAAGTTTACTGTCACGTATGGAAGAGCAGAGATTCTCAAGTACATCCATGAGAAAGTAGCCCCCATTCCCAACAGGCATATGGAGGGTGCCATATACGAAACAGATATGGAGTGCAGTAGTCTGGAAGTGTATCAGTACATCTATGGACCAGCTGGAGTACCCATGGGAGAGGATCTGATGGATCTAGTGTCAGAAAGGCATCTAGTGGACGTAGCCCAAGCTCTGGTCCGCATGGGATGCCCCTGGAATCTGGATGCATGTTTTGAGCAGGCATACATGACTTTAGTAAGGGAAGAGCCAATCAAACCTAGTCAGAGGGTCTGTCATCAATGCCCACACTTGTGTCAAGAGGCTGAAGAAGGGAGAAGGATGTTGATCTGGTTCATACAACTCAAGAGAGGATGGTCTGAATACTACGCACAGGCTTATTTTGAAAGCACCGCCAACATCAAAAGCATCTATCCCACTCCATACCTCTATCGCAGTGTATTTCACAACCGTAGGGAATTTATCTATGATTAGAATTATAAAAAATGTTTTGATTTTTCCGGTTGGTCCGAAGGCGAGAAAGTATAAGAAATTTTGACACGTACCTCTACGTCAGTTTTCTTCAATTTGGAAATTTTTCTTCATTCCCCGTCAAGAAATATGACGTTAGAGACACAGTACAACACTTGAATACCATCAGAGGTACACCTGAGAGTCAGTAGCGAGATGAGCATACTCACCTGTAGCCCCTAACTAATGTTAGTGGAATACCCACCTAGAAGAATACCGCGAGGAGCTCCACCTCATTGAGGAGAGAGTTTGGAGATAAGAGAATCATTTTGATTCTGTCCACCTGTATCACAATTCATGCGATGGAAAGAAGGGTCACCAATGTGTAGACCCAGTCCATAGGATCGTTCAGTTCCTTCTGTCGTTGAGATGACATTATAACGCTTTCACTCACGTGATCATCGACACCATCACAAGCAGCGGGAAGAGGATGAGTTTCGTCCACGTCCATAGGATCAATTTTCGTTCCGTGAGGGTCACAGGAAGATACAGGGGGTAGCAGATTGGATACTACAATCAGACAGTGGTCACGTGCTTCAAATCGGGGGTAGGAGGGGGGCAAATCTGGAACACATCATCAGACATCGTGCGTCTGTAGGAGGAGATACTGCTTCCTGGTCGCATCACAGTTTCACCACAGGAGGAACAGAGAGTATAGATTTCCTCTCTCTCCTGATACCCGATTGCAAGACACGTTAAGGTTACCGCATCGGGACCGTCTCTGCAGGTCCTTACATGACATGGAGAAAGAAAAGAATACCAGAATTGTCTGGCTTTATCTGCATTATTGACCAATATTGGATGAGAAGCATCAAGAAGATAACTCAGGGATGGAGGTTACACCTTTCCAATTCTGCTCTATGTTTGTCTAAGTTAACATCATACATGGGTTTGAGCCATGCCATGGCATTTTTAGATCCAACAGATTTTATAGTCATTGTCACCCTGTATGACATCACTCTTGATACATATGAGGTTTTTTACCCTTGATAGAAATGCCGGAAGTATTGTATAAATGAGATATCAGTTGTCACATATGGATACAGTCCAATATTTCCATAATGATCAGAGAAAATATCCAGACATATCATCCTGTTAATCAAGTCAACATCTCCATTGCACAATAAACTCATACTTTAACTGGTCATACTCCACACCAATGGGCATCCAAATAGGTGTGCACACTCCATTGTCTCTTGATTTGTCTATAAAATTATCATGAGCTGGACATAGAAGAGTGCTATCCATGAGACTTTCAGCAGTAAACTCAAATTTCCAAAACCATGAGTCATTCAGACGAATGCACTTGAAGATGCGTATCATCTCATAAATATGCCTGCATTATTTCAGCTTTGTTTCTCAAATACTTTCACCAGCTCATATATACTTTTCTTTGCCTCTTCAAGAATTCTTCATGTACTCCGTCATCGTGAGGCGTGTAGATACATCGCTTAAGCCCTGTCTGTTCCTTCAGATTCTCAAGTTTGTGTGTTCATCTCACTTTCGCCTGTCATCTCATTGTATAATTCTATTTCTTTGTGCATGTCCTTCCAGATCTTCTTGATGTCTCCATCTTGTCGATAAAATCCTACTTCTGATTTTCCAGTGCTGATACCAAACTCTAACTGCTCAGCCAAACTAGCAAAGCGCTCAAACATCAATCCAACTGAAATCTGTTATGTATAAAACCAAAGATCTTACTCACCTGCTGACCTGTGCACACAGAAAGAGTACTCGTCATCTATCCAACCTCTCTCCTTCCATACGTTGTAATCTTCTTTCCACCCTTCTCTTTCCATCAGCCACCCAATCAGTTCTGGCTGCGTTCTTCGATATCTTTGTATTTTATCTCACTCACCCTCTGTGAGGTGCGGTACCACAAACGACAGACAGCCCTACAGCTGATCATTACCCCACGGACTCCCACGAACTGAAAGATTTTCTCCAAGGTCTCCACTTCTGTTGAGGTGCTATCTTTCATGGAATGACTCTCCGAGAGGCAATCCATCTACTCCAAAAGAAATGTTTCAGCCGGCTGGTGAAGAAGGACTCCCGAATGGGTCTTGCTTTTTTCCGAATACTCCGGTTTATTGTTTCTCCGCTACTCGATCAATCTCATTGAGCATCGACTTCTGCGGTGGAGGGAGAGAATCCAATGAGCAGTTGGATGCCAAGGGCACTGCAAATTGCCCCTGGCAACGCCTTCGCCCTTTTCTGACAGAAACCTCGCACATCAAAGAAAAATGGATTTCAGTCCACAGGCGAACACCAACCAGCAATACCTTTAGTATCGAACTTGAAGAGGTGTCATCTTGGTAGGTCATTTGCATTATAATTGGATGACGATGTTCGCTAATATTTGAATAGAATACTGGGGGTCAAAACGATTCGATTCAACACATATTGAACAGCCCTTCCTCTCTTTGGAAGAGATCCCTCAAACAGATACACATTACTCTCTTATAGAGCTTCCCCAATCTCCGACTGTTTGGTCGCCTACTATTCACTGGACGACTATCCATTTGTCTCATTCTCAGAGATGGAAGATCAGAAGAACATCGACGTGAGTCTCTCCTTGGTGTCGTGGTATCGACTGACATGTTCCAGTCGAATGGTTGTATACATAAGCTGTCCTCAATCGTCGAGGCACTGTTGGAGTTTACAAGTTTGGAAGAGGGAAAGTAGGCATGATCAGTAACCTCCTCTCCCTCAGCAAGGAAACAGTGAAGGCAGCAATCGAACAGACACAAGCGGTAGAGAAGGTCGACTTAAATCGTGACGGTTTTGGGCCTCTCAACTTCCACGTGAGATGAGATGATGAGCTACATCCGCTGATAGACTCATTTCAAAGCATTCAACATCCTCCTTGATCCTCTGTGCGTGCCTTTGGGTCTTCTCGACGTTGAGTGGTGAGTAGTCTATCCCTCTCAATCACTCATGAGACGATAGGTGGACCAATGGCTTTTGTATGAGATACGAGCCATCATGGCCAGAGAAAGGATGTGTGTTAAGACGTGGGCTCGAACGTTATCAGAGGTGATGTGAAGAAAACAGATAGATTTTATTGGCAGTGAGTGAATTCATCTCATCCTTTTTTCTGACGTCACACAGATTTAATCTCGATACAACAAAACCGTACAATGGTTTCCCTAAGATGGGAACAGAGGATTTATGGTGGCATCGAAATGACTTCTTGTTGACGATGAGCGTATCAATTGTTTGAGCCACAAACAATAAATATATTGAATGTCATTTCGAACACCTTCGAGAAATTTAGTTAAACGCCACGTGACCAATAGATCCTGGTGAGAAAACTCGCCCCTTATCCTCGTGGATGAGCCTTGGACGAAGGCTTAATTTTGTACCACTGGAGCCATAGCAGGTGGTCAAGTGGTCGAAGCATAGTTCCACTGCCGCCATGGGACGATCTACGTATCGCACCTCGAGTCAGACTTCCAACTCAACGACGGAAGCGGAACTTTACCAACTGTCTCTCTCACAGCACCCTACAAATACCTTGGTTTCTGCAGACTCACAGAGGGGAAGAATTGCTATGATGCGGTAGAAATCGAGACGTCCGCTCGGTTCAAACCGTAGGCTCTATTTTCAAATTGTCGACGCGAGAGTTTCCGTGAAAAAATAGCGTCTTTTCAGCGAATGAATTCTCCCGATTCCGACAAACGGGAAGAGCGATATATATCTACAATGCTTATATTTTTCCACCGGTTCGATGTTCTTTTATCGCATAACTTCTCTGTCGTGTCAATTACCAAGAAAAAGAGAACGAGAAAGGTGTTGAGGCAAAATGAAGGATGCACTGAAAATCAAGACCCATTATTCACTACATGTTAGACGTTTCTGTCTGAAGTGCTTATAGACGTCGCATAGCAAACTATCTGAATCAGCGCCTGTGATGAAGTGAACAACTAGCACTTAACGTACAGCAGATATGGACGATAATCTTCTGTGACCAATCTACACTACATTTTATTCGTTCATTCCAGAGAAAGTCGACATCAACCTTTTTTTTTCGACCAAGGATCATTCTTCGAAAAGTAACTGAGGGATCTACAGCCATTCAGCTAAAGGAAGGTCGTTCATTCGGTGAATTACGTTTCTCAAGGCAGACCGAACCCCCAAACTTCCTGATGCGTAATTCGCCACTGTAGTTTACAAAGCGGGTCCGTGGTGCGGGTCTAATTTTCCGTATGTTCCGACTATGGGGCTCGTAACGGTAAAAGCTTGTTTTGTTTGAAGAATAGCTTTTGTACCGCTATTAGGACCCGGTCACGTGACCGGTGTCGGTTGACGGTTGGTGGAAACAGCATCTCGCAACAGTCCCTCCGAAGAGGAGGAGAGGGGTCAAAAGTTGGTGCGACGATATCGATGCCCAGGAAGGTTTTTGATGTCTGATCAGTCAGACAAGACAGGAGCAAGGCAGGCGGTCTACTGAATTTTATCGTTTCAGTTAACTCCATTTCAACCTCCATGATGGAGATGGGCTCAAAGATGAGATGCGGTTCCAAATTGCGATTTTAATTCGATCTACAATTTCTAAACTACAGTGCGCCTTAAGAAGAAAGCAGCACACGAAGCGAAGAAGTTTCGAGAGGCACGAAACAGAGCCACGTTAGCCGACTTCAAGAAGAAACTCTACCACTGGCATTCTACAAGTGTAAATGGTACACAACACCACATCACATCGGGAGCGCCTTCAAAAACAGCAGAAAGAGTCGAAACAGGTCTTGAAACAGCTAATACATCAGGAGCAAAAAAATAGCCCTGCCAGGGGTTCAATTTATTGTGCTCATTATTCCGCGTCCGCACACAGAGCCATGGACGCACAGTTGATTGAGGGTCTGGCCTCCACAGCGGAACCAGATGCCAGAAGAGTGGTCAGAGAGAGAATCATCGAAGAAGAGCGTCGCACTGCAGAGCGTGCCAGCCCAAGGTACGATCAGCTCGCATGCGATGGTATTTTGACATTTTCTCAGATGAGATGCACCTTGCCAAGCCGGACCGCGCTCACTACCGTGCGTGGCTGAACACCACAAATTTCTCCATCAGTCGTGATGAGAAGGTGGCAAAGACAACATCTGGAAGATTCTGAACCACAACTTTGAATCAGCCATCATACCGGGTAGAGATTCAACCGTCGACGAGACAATGCTCCCTTGGAACGGTTTTCATCCAATGATCGTTTACATCGAGGGTAAACCAGAGCCTGTAGGATGGAAAGCAGTCACTATGACCGTGAAACTTAGTGTAGCGAGCCTTTGACGGAGATCATCAAGTATTTGTAACATGCAACCTTTCCATGTCTTGTTTCACTATATTAGGCTATGGCAGTAATCAGGAGATCTGAATCGTGTACGATGCAAGAAGAGTAAGCATTGATGACCCACTAGTTTCCTTCTTGTTTGTTCTCATTTTCCAACGCAGCCGACAGCCAGTCGTGTCTGTTTCTTGTTTACGGGCTCAATTATTTGTATCACGAATGGTCTCACTAAAAGGTATCTTCACATCACCGAGGGAAGCCGAGATAGATCGTCAGATACTCTCAATCAGAGGCAAATTCATAACTCAGCCGTACTTTGTGTTCACTTGATTCTCTTTTATTTTGATGTGAGTCATTCGTCTGAAATTTTACTCACTTTCGTCTCGATAGTCTTGTGACAGTGATCGCAGTTCTACTGATTGTGAATGGTCTTGTTCTCGTCTGATGTGAGTGCTCCGATGGTTCTGAATTTTTACAGGAAGAGTGAGAACGGATGTGTGCGATTCGTGGAGGAGACATCTTGAGTAATGTGTATCTGTTTGAGGGATCTCTTCCAAAGGGAGGAAGGGCTGTTCAATATGTGTTGAATCGAATCGTTTTGACCCCCAGTATTCTATTCAAAATTTCCAAATTGAAGAAAACTGACGTAGAGGTACGTGTCAAAATTTCTTATACTTTCTCGCCTTCGGACCAACCGGAAAAATCAAAACATTTTTTATAATTCTAATCATAGATAAATTCCCTACGGTTGTGAAATACACTGCGATAGAGGTATGGAGTGGGATAGATGCTTTTGATGTTGGCGGTGCTTTCAAAATAAGCCTGTGCGTAGTATTCAGACCATCCTCTCTTGAGTTGTATGAACCAGATCAACATCCTTCTCCCTTCTTCAGCCTCTTGACACAAGTGTGGGCATTGATGACAGACCCTCTGACTAGGTTTGATTGGCTCTTCCCTTACTAAAGTCATGTATGCCTGCTCAAAACATGCATCCAGATTCCAGGGGCATCCCATGCGGACCAGAGCTTGGGCTACGTCCACTAGATGCCTTTCTGACACTAGATCCATCAGATCCTCTCCCATGGGTACTCCAGCTGGTCCATAGATGTACTGATACACTTCCAGACTACTGCACTCCATATCTGTTTCGTATATGGCACCCTCCATATGCCTGTTGGGAATGGGGGCTACTTTCTCATGGATGTACTTGAGAATCTCTGCTCTTCCATACGTGACAGTAAACTTGGTTTGACTATATCCCCATTCCATCCTAAATCCATTCATCACTCTTCATCTATCTGTAATCTTCTGTCTCACCCCAATGAGATCATATATTGCACAACGTCTAATCGATCCCTGATGATTGCTTCCAAGCATGCCTCGCCTAGGCTTCCCCGCACTCCCTTCTCCCTCACACGTTCCATCCAGTAGACTGGATCCTCCTCTTTCTTTGCAATTGCTGTGAAGATTCTCGTGTTGTCACAACTGTAAGGGCATCCCCTTTCTATCATCCACATATATGCACGGACGTCCTCGGCGTTATCTGTTTGTTCGATGTCCAAAGTGTATCCTTTGCTAAGGAGATACTGAATGACCTCTATGCTTCCCTCTGTTGATGCAATCATCAGCAGTTTGTTGTCTTTCCAATGGAGAGATGTATCTTCTGGGTACTTCTGAAACATGTAATCCAAGACATGTACTTGATTCTTTTCCACTGCATACAGCATGGGCATCTCTGTACTGCAGCCGTGATTGGCATAATCCCATATATCTGTGCGTCCAAGAGAGATGGCCACCTTTCCTAGCCTACAGGCTATAATCTTCCATTCATCCTGTTGTCATTGAGAGGAAGTTATTCGTTGACCTGTCATTCACCTCTTTATTTTCCTTCCTCCTCTCAATCACTCTTTTGATAAGCTCAAACCCGTTCTCTCTCTTCATCAACTCCGTTACCTCAGCCTCGATATTGCTACAATACGTATTAACAGCTTCGCTGTCGCTGTAACCCGTTGGCTATACAGATTAGTCATCTCAGCACTGAGAAGTACTGACCTGTGGTTGATCTAAATAGAACGTTTGTCCTCTGGCCCACTTTGACAATATCTCCTCCTCGATGCAAGGGGCTCGCAGGTAGTCCATCCACCACTCTCTCACACATTCAGTGTTGCATGGAAAGATCAGCCACGTGTAAGAGTTGATGCCACGTCTTCTCAGTGCTTCTTGAGCTGCCTTGCTGAACTGTTGGCAACTGAAGGTGAGTGGAAGAAGCTCTCCCGAGTCGATGTATTCCAATGTGTTTTGTAAAACATCATCAGGCAAGGGACTAAGTTCTCTCAGGTATGTTTGATCTCCATTGGTAGACATTGCTTTTCTTTGACGTTTAGGTAAAACATTTTCCGGTTGCATGAACACAAGATGGAACAAGGGTTGTTTCTGTTTCTGTTTCTGTTTCTGTTTATTTCCATAGCGGGTCGGAGCGTTAGTTTCTTCGAGTTTTCTTGGTTCATTTTTGGGACCAGAACGGACACTTAAAAAAATTTCGAATTTCGTGAGATGAGATGATGACAATTCTTCGAGAATGTTATTATTAGATCATAGCGGCCATACACTGTGTAATGGACGCATCGATTTCACTCTCGGAAGGGGCCCCTACCATCTTTGGAAGGAAGATATTCCATTGTTTCATTCAGAAAAATTCTGAGGGCTCAGTGGTAAGTCCATCTATCACTGCTTGGTATGACGATGAGATAATGGAATTCCAGAGTTGCAGACCCCAACAGAAGTTTGCTTCTAAATGGGAGAAATGCAAGACCCCAGGCAAGCTTGGACAGTCCGCCAAAAGGAGGGTCCGAGACGTTGTCGATACGCCCATCTCTAAGGGACCCATCAGAGGAGCTGATCTTCACCCACCAACACCCTTTGCTATCAGTACTCCCATCTCCAAGGGACCGGTCAGAGTAGCTGATCTTCACCCTCCAACACCCTTTGCTATCAGTACTCCCATCGAGTGTGATCATGTGTTAAGAGATTTATCCATTACCTCAATGTGATTTTGCGCATTTGAGGGATATTGGTTACGTTCTATTTCTCGTCAGAAGGGCAGACATGAAGAACGAATCATATATTCACCTCTATACTTTTCGTTTTATAGACTCACTTGAAGCTCTTGATCGTCAAGAGGCCTTTCTTGATCTGCGCTCAATACGAGACCTTCTCTCCGTTGCTTTCGCTGTACTCAATGCCTCCCTCCGCTCTTCTCTTCCAACTGAACTTGAAATTCTCGGCACTACTATCTCCCCCTTACTTCTTTCTCTCACCTTGTTCGGTCTCTTCCTCCGAATCAAGAGATACTGTCTTGCGGCTCTCTTCCTCTTCCTCTTCCTCTTTCTCTCTCTCGGTTGCTTTCTCTTCCTCGTCCTCTTCCTCTTCTTCGTCCTCGTCCTCTTTCTGGTCTCCTTTCTGTTCTTCCTCTTCCTCTTCTTCCTCTCAGACATTGACACACCCAACGCCACCCGCATCTACGGCGTTGACAGTGATATCGATAGCTGTATGAATGTCACCTGGATCCAGTGGGCCTACAATGTGAACAATCCTGGCAACAGCAGCTATGTCATCTCACTCCAAGTCGGATTCAATCCCGATGAGGCCAGCCTCAGCCACTCCTTCTACGTCACCATCCCCCTCTCCAAACCTTTCAACTCACAGACAGACACGAGTCCTCAGTGCGCTTACCGTTCAGATCCCAATTCAGCTTGGACTGTCGACGGCAGCTGCACGGCTCCCTCCTTTGTCTTCCATGAGGACACATCTGTGCAAGTCACTGCTACAGAATTTATGGTTGGTTCTTCCTCCACTTCTGGTCAAACAACCTCTCCAGACAACGGTTCAAACAGCGGTGGCGGTGTCAGCCCCCTGGTCAAAGTGATCGCTGGTGTAGTCATCGGACTCATCGTCTTTGGCGTCATCGGAGCCATCATCACCTGCGTGGTCGTCAAGAGGAATAGGCTAGAAGAGCCTCAACTCAGGGCAACACAATCGAGATGAACGTTTGAAATTACTGAATAGATCGATGATCTCATCCTTGTGTTTTGTTATTCGACTCAGATATAATCGGTGCTTCTTTATGATCGATTCAGTAGAACATTCCCCGTGCCTCTTCCTCGGCCTTCTTTCTCTCTCTCTCATTCGACTCTTGGACTTGATTGGACTTGACGAATCCCGACGCATATTTGGGCTGTGGTGGTTATTCCACAGAGATCCACTATCTCACCTGCGCAGCTACCCTTGACCTCTCTTGCCCTGGATTCCTCATTCTCTCCGGTTCCGGACTTCTCGTCCTCTCCTTCGTTTTATCTTTCGGAAGAGAATCCTTCTTCTTTTGTCTCTTCATCATCTCTCTCTCCAGTCTGGCTTCCTCTTCATCTTCCAGTCGTCCCTGTTCTCGTCTGTCCCTCGTCAAACCCTCTTATCACCCTTGTAACACTCACGACCATTCCTCTTCCTGTTCGATCTCGTCGAATCCTGCCTCCATGTCGTCGCTCTCGTAATCGTAGGCTGAGATTCTCTGTCTCCTTTCATCTTCTCACTCCACCAGCACAATCTCTCACGCTATTGGGTCTACGCATGATGTTCTGGATCAGTGACGAGATGTGGCCTCTGCCTCCCTCTTCCTCGTAATCGTCTTCGTATTCATCGTATCTGTCTCTGTTATTCTCTCCTCTCTCCCTCCTCTCACCTCTCTGGTGATGCAGTCTTCATCTTCTTGCTCTGATGCCCTCTCACCTCCTCCTCTGTTCTCTTTCACTTCGTCTCCTCTCTCTCCTTCTCACCTGGCTGTCGCTTCTTGCTCTCTTCCATCTTCTGTAATCTCACTTCCTCCTTCTCTCTCCTCATCTATCGATGTCATCATCTCTCTCCACAGAATCTTTCCTTCACCTTCATCTCTACCTCTTGCTGCTGCAATCTCTCCTGAAGCACCCTCTCTTGTTGTTTGTGATTTAGGGGAAAGAGTGATCCTCCTTTTGCCTTTCCTCTCAACTGAGCCAACTTGGAGGCAGGCTTCGGTGGTATCTGTCTCTTTCACCTCCTCTCCTCTCCTCTCTCTCACCTTCTTCTCCTCGCTCTTCTCCTTCTTCTCTTTCTTCTCTCCCTCCTTCTTCTCCTTCTTCTCTTTCGGCTCCCTCTCTCTCCTCTCCTTTACCTCCTTCACCTTGGGCACCTTCACAGTCGCCGTTGGACTCTTCTTCACCGGCCTCGATGCCTCCACCGGTCTGATGTTGTTGATCGGTTTGTTCATTCTCACTTCTTCTCTCTTCATGGATGATGTGAAGTTCTTGTTCGTCTCAGAACGCTCCCCTTCTTCTCCTCTTACCTTGGACGGTGTCTTCTGTGTCTCCTTCTTCTCTTCTTTCGGTTCATCGCCGTCGATGATGACCTTCTTTTTGATGACTATGTTGTCCAGTTTGGCTAATTCTTCGCGTTCTCGTCGCTCCCTCTCTTGATTTCTTCTGACTTGCTGGATGATTCTGTTCATCACGTGTGTTTCTTCGATTCATTTTCACCTCTGGTGTGAGGGGAGCTTTCTTTGCCAAGGGTCTGCTGGTTGAAGATGGAGATGATTTGTTCGAGGTACCACCATTGCTGGAACTGGGACTCTTTCTTTCTCTCTTGACTCCATTGTTTCCATTCTTTTCTCTTGGTGATCTATCTGTTGGACATTAAGACATTAGGTGATGTGATGTGATGAAAAGAGATTGAAGGAACACCTCTGCTAGGAGCTGATCTAGGTGCGAGTGAATCGAGGAGACGACTTCCAGCACTCTTCTTCTTCAATTTGCTCAATAGTTCATCGGGTGCTTTGAAGACCGGATCTATGACAGCTGCAAAGAGATCTGAGCATATAGACCTCAAGCATTGGAGTCTCACGTGTCTGTTGCTTTTTATATCGCTCTATGGCTCTGGGATCGAATCTCCTCTGGGAGGAGGACTGCTGATCGTCCTCATCCTCATCGGAAGAGAAGACCATTCGTGGGATGTAAATCGCTGCCCCTCGATGTGATCTCGGTTCAAGAAGTCCAAAATGTTTCCACGAAAATTTATCCCGGTCGGACTGTCCAGCGAACAACCTGCAGGAGGCCGACTCATCTTGAGCAGAAGAAACGAGTTCACGTACACTTTATCAATACCAATATCCTACATAAACCAGGATTGTCCTTAAGACGAACCACGAGGCCGTCACTTGCATCAGATTTGAATACTGGGTGTAGAAATCCTTCATCAGCTCAGTGTTGAAACGTATTGGGTCCTATCACCTCCGTCTTCTCGTAACAGTGGTGTGTCATATTCCATATCCTCTCCATTCTACCCAACTGCTCCATGCTCTTGTCTGTTACCCGTTCAGTTCATCCTCTTATCTGATCACACGCACCGTGAACCTTCTCTACCGTCTCGACTTGTACCTCCTCTACCTCCATGCTGGTCACTCCTGCCTACATCGAATGAATCTCCGTTCTTGTGTGAAGATATATTCACCTCATTCGTAATGGTAGATTCGGTGAGGGTGAAGACTCTTCCTTCCTGGTGTGAAACGACACTCTCCACGACAGTGACACTCTCCTCGTCTTCTTCAGGAAGAGCAGGTAAGGTCCTCGTTCTCTTTCTCATCCCCGTCTTCTCTTCTCCCTTCTCTGTTCCATCCACGCTCGATCTGTTCCTTATTCACTCTCCATCCACACATACTCGTTTCTATGTACGATCCCACACGTGGAAAGATTTGAATGACTCACTTGCTTCTCACCCTCGACTTGGTTTCGATGGTGTTGGGTGAGGTGGAGTCGATTGAGTTTCTCGTTCCTCTCACCTGCTCTCTCGTCATCTTCCGTTCATTTTGATGGCATCACCTTATCTCTGGTCGTACCGTCTAACGTGCTCGCCTTCGAGGGTGAGGTCTTCTTCACGATTCGATTCCTCTCTTCGTTGACCATGTCCATCATTCTGGTCGAACGGTCAGTTCTCGTCGCCGTCGCACCTTCACCTCTTCTTTCCATCTCCTTCTGTGCTCTTTGGTTTCTCAGTCTGTTTGCTCAGCACCTGTTCCCTTCAGCCATGGTCGACCCCCCTTCTCACCTTCTTGATCTCTGCCTGTCGATCGATGGCCTTCTTCTCTTTCGGTACTTCCTTGGTGGTCGTCTCTTTCTGTGGTGTCTCCTTCTCTTTCTGTGGGGTGACCTTCTCTCTCTCGGAGATGATCTTGTCGAGTTTGCGATGAGTAACGGCCAATCTGATTTTCTGCAGTCCCTTCGTGTCACTGTCCATCTGTGGAGACGGTCATCTTCAGGTTTTGTAGATATGGATGTACCTTGATGGAGCCTGCGGACTCGGGGGAGGAAGGTTTCGTCAATATCATAAACTTGTCCGTGATGGTCGCCGATGGTCGGCTTCCCTCTTCATCTGGCTGTCGGACCACCTGGATCACATCATGAATTTAATGTTGTCAACATCGTACGACCATCACCTTGATCTCAACGGTTGTATTGGGCGACATGATTCCCTGTGTGGGCTTCACCCAGTACTTCTTCGCACTCGTTGTCTTCACTTTATAGACCAAACAGTGTTTCTTCGAGGTGTTCTTCAGTTGAATATAGTCGGTCTCGCTGGAGGAGCATGGGGGTACTGTCGCAGATCAATGATGTCTCCTTGTTTGCAGATGGCTTACTCGGAAATGTGATGGACTCTTGTGTGCATTGGAGAGGCTCCTTCCATAATTGTTGGAACATCTGATGTGAAGATTGTTTTGGCTTGACTAACACATCGAAATACTCGGGTAGTAGGATATCCCACAGCAGATCAGAATCGGCAGCTATCGACCACCCTCTACAGACAGAGCGGCAGATGAGGATGTCCTGTAGGGATAGCTGGCTGAGAATGTTCGCCATCACATTGAATGGAAGAGCTGAAGCATTGGGAGGGACTAAGGCGCGTGCTCTACTCCGGGTAAACATGGTATCCTCTCAACCTCGAGTTGTGGTGTGATATGATCCTGACAACTTTTCCTTGAAATGAACACAACACCAGCGCTGATCTGATCATGCCAACACACAAAAGAGAGACATACGACCGAACAGATGGAATCCACAGATAACGAATGTGAAAACTGTGTGGATTGCCAGAAAGCAAGAGAGCAGTATGAATACTTCTGTCAGTATCAAGACTACCTGCAGCAATATCAAACGTACATGTATCAGTGTTTATATCCTCAATATTCTCAATATCCAGAAGAGGTGAGGTCACTGATGCCCTTTGGAATCTGACGATGCTCAGCCGGTGGTTCAAGAAGGAGAGACAAACGAACAAGTGGAACAAAAGGGGGAAGAGGAGGAAGAAGAAATAGAATGGGTCCTATCAGATGAAGCCGTAGCGATGTTCGCACGTTCAGAGGCGGCCAGAATACAAAGTAAGATGCAGAGTTGTGCGCTGTCGATGTGAACAAATTCAGGGAAGAGAGAAGCGAGAGAGGAAAGAGGAAAGACAGAAAATGAAGGACAACGGAGAAGAAAGAGAGGAAAGAAGAACCCAAAAAACACCAACTCATGAAGCCGTATCTCTCGAGGAAGGAATGAGAGGTTACAGAAGCAATGATTCACTAATGTACTTTTTTTCCTTTACGAAGGTTGATGATCCGTTCAATCATTTCACCCTTCAACTCATTTCTTCCCTCTCCCTCCTGCAACATCTCTCAGAGTGTTGAAAAAATTCACCCAGCTCTCTTCGGCCGTTTTCATCTGTCCACCAGCGTCAGCTCACATCAGACATGAGACGAACGGCTATCACCTGCACCTCTGATGTCTCTCCGATGACTGTCAACTCCTGCCTCATTTTCATGCACTTGAATCTCTTCTCCATCTCTCTGGCGAGTGTCGCATCTTCTGAGCTCATGGACCATGATGAGGGTGCACAGGGGGTTTGACATCCATAACGAGGCTTGCAGAATAGTTGTAATAAGGAGATGCACAGGAGTTCTGCCGTCTTTGCCGCTGTTGACGTTGGATCGAAATTGATCTTTGATACGAGGACGCCGGATGTGTGAGGATTACATGCCAAAAGTAGATAACCCGATGGAGGAAGAGGAACGTATCGAATGTCGATGTGAAAATGAGATGGGATCCTGTTGAATTGAGATGCAATTGCGACACAAATGATTCACTTGGAGCGATTGACCACCGTGGGCTTCTCTATAGGTAATGCATTGAATATGTGGACAAGCTGCTGCTCTTCGGTCGTAATTGGATGTTCAAGGGTGTTCTTCTGTTCTTCCTGAATTCGACCGCATTCTCCTTTGTGCTCAGGCCACGCTTTGATCTGGCCTTCTGAACGTGAGACAGACTGATCATAGAACAGTGATTCGAGCCTCACATTCTCTTGAACAATACCGAACTACGTTACATTGCCCACACTTTTTCTTCGCCTCATTAGAACACACCGAGCAGGTCTTCATGGCTTGTTATGTGTATCAAGCTGGAAATTGTGATGAGAGAACTGCAGCGCGGGAAAATCCAACTTACAACCCGCCGCTTGAAATGGGATGTGTCATGACAATGGAAGTATCATACTGTATGATTACTGTAACGAAGCCGGAAGGGGAGGTCAAAAGAAAGACAATCAAACCAATACCACCATGGGGACAGATCGCACTTGTATCACTCTTCAGTATCATCGGTGTTCTCACCCGCATCGGTTTAGAGCAGATCTTCTTATTGGATAAAACTGTGACAAATGTTCCTATCCAGAGGATCGTTCACACAGAGCAACAAAAATCACCAGTCTATTTTGACTTCTGGCCGAACGTCTTGGGCTGTCTCTTGATGGGATTCATCATCAAGTAAGTCCGGCTGACGTCCAAGGCGCGTGGTGACGGATCAAGACAGGATTTTTGGTTGAAGAAGTCGATTCCATCCGTTTACGTGGGCTTGACGACTGGTTTGTGTGGTTCGATCACAACGTTCTCCTCTTGGTCTTACGAGGCCACAGTAGTTGTCTTTCGACAAGAGGTGATTCCATCCTATTATCATCACCGACAGACGTCCCTACAGTACACCAATTATTTCTTGGTGCTATTGATCGGTTACGCGACTTGTTACGCCACCTTCATCTTGGGCACTCATCTCGCCCTTCTGCTGGAAGTCCTCCGACCCAATTTCTATCCTCAACCGAACTCGCCTGGCAGTGAATATCAGATCCACACCGAGAAGATGACAATCCACGTCATCCATCTCTCCGCTGTCTTCCTCTTTCTCGGTGCTTACATCACCATCATCGTCCTCATCTGTGTCTATCCAAATCAGTTGGGCGTCACCCAGTCTGGGGTGATATGGTCCATTTTATTCGCACCATTTGGTGAGCCCTCTCCTCCTCTCGAATGACATCTCATCACACATGCAGGAGCCATCGTGAGATTTTATTTCTCGCAGTATAACGGAGATTACAAAAACTACCCTCTGGCCACCTATTCGGTCAATATCGTCGGCGTCTGTATCGTGGGGGCACTGTATATCGTACGTACAGCTGAAGGACTAACGCCGACGACGTCTGCTCTGATCAGTGGAATTTCCAGTGGATTCTGCGGTAATGTTCACTCCTCATCTCACCTCACATCATCATGCAGGTTGTCTGACCACCGTTTCGTCCTTCATCAGTGAGACGTATGGGATGAAGGAGACGACCCATCAGTATCGATATGTTCTATCTACCATCATCACGGCACAAGTCATCTTACTGGCGCTATTTGGTATCTATTATCAAGCGGCGCACGTCCCCTTCATCTACATCCCTTGATGAAGAACTTGACGCGATTTTGTATAAAGTATTTGAGACTGACGGGCCCAAATTGGTTGGTGTGCAGATCATTCTAAAGGGACGAACAGACTTGTGGACCTAACTCGTCTATGCGTGTGCAAACAACATGTTCAGGCTTATCAGCACCCCATTAAAATAAAATTGGACTGTGAATTGAGCGCGACACTTGTCAAAGGTTGTCAAACTCACGGGAGGTAACCATTGCCCTATCAATTGAGCCGCCGTCTCCATCAATTGAATGGAAAGTGAGCAACAGCCTCGATCTAATAATATCTCACAAAGACGAGACATCGACAGATCCTCGCGATGGAAACCACGTCAAGCCAAACGCTTACTTGGTTTGTTCCCTTCGTCCCAGGCGGCCGTTGTCGCAGACATGTAACCTGACACTTGCACTTTGAACCACAGCACAGCACACAATACAGAGGCAGCGAAGATGCACGACTTGAATCTGCACGTACCAGAAGGTGAGGATGAAGTCTGTCACTTCTAACAATTCTACAGAGTATAAGTCCACCCAGTATGCTCCTGTTACGATGAGCGTTCGGACTAGTCCTTCTCAGCCTGCATCGTATCCCCCTCTGTCTCCTGTGACCAGGACAACATCACAACGCTCTTTCAAACAACAACCCGCCCAAACGAAACAAAACAAGCGGGAAGTTTTAGACAAGATTCTCTCTATACCCGTCATCTTCGTAGTGGTAGTCCTGCTCTTTGTTGTGGCTATAGCTGGGATCTGCATCTCTCTCAGCATTACCTCTCAGAACAGCATCGTATATGATTCTGTAACAAATCTGCAAGATGAGATATCCAGAAGATTCTCAGGAGTGTTAAACGGGTCAACCACGTCCATCTCTGCAACTGCCAATTCCAGTGAGTGATAACATCGTCACTTGTCTTCTCTGACTTGCAATAGTCGGCACCTTTGTGGATAGTCTGATCGTTGTCCCACCAAATGATACGGAGATCATGCTCTATACGTATCCAGTTGTGATGCAGTACCTGATATCCCAGGCCATATACAACAGTGATGCTTCAGGAATGGGACTCTGGTATAATCATGGGAAGACTTTCGGTGGGCCAACTCTTTCATCCCTGTCTGAAGAATTGTCTCAGGAGCTGGGCACAGATTCGACGGAACGACCATCTGGGAGTCTTTTCCCATCAACGGGACGTTTACCACACTCATGACTCTCCTTCCACCCAACAACTCTTTCGCTCATGTCATCTCCCCAGAGTGAGCCCTCTTCCATCATCTTCACATCTTCCACCATCTCCGTCTGAGAGATCACACAGTCCAAATCCGGTGTCTGTGCTCCACGAGGGTCTACCTCCGATGCCTGTGTGTGGACAAGGCTATTGGCTGCCCATTCTGCTCCCACACCAGACCGGTGACTATCTAGATGCGGCCACCGTCTTTCTCTTGGATAGCTGCTTCTCCAATCAGACCCTGAGGCGTCGAGTTTACATGTTGGTGGGCTATCAGAGGTGAAAGCTCATCGTGCATCATCCACATGCTGATGCCGTACAGAGTCATCGACGCCATGATCGAGATCTGTGAAGAGATACCCGGAAAGATATTCATCACAGATCCACAGGGTAACATCGTGAGTGAAAGTCACCATGACATCATCTCACTCGACAGGTCGGTTCCTCTTCTGGTGTGGCTCCCTTCATCCTTGGACCCAAGTGAGTCATCTACGATACCATCTCTCCAAGTGGTGATTGATCGTTATCCAGAGGACCCATTCAAGTGAAAGCGGAGAACTGCAGTGATGCCACCATCAACGAAGCGTACAAACTGTACCGCACGGACCCCAAGACATCTCAGACGTCGAGGAACATACGAGGAGTCAATTATTTCATGGTGGCCAGTCCCTTCGTCAGTGGAAATGGAATCAACTGGACAATCATTCATCTGGTGGAGAGTGATCCCTTCGAAGGGCCCATCACTGCATACACAAGGTATGTGGACATCACGTTCATCATCATCATACGATGATGATCAGGTTGGTGATGATCGTGATGATGATGAACAGGCGATCAGTGATCATCTGTGCAGTGGTAGCCGGTCTAGCGATTCTCATCGCTGTCGGACTCTCTTTCGTGATCACCAGACCCATCGCCCGTCTGACGAGACACCTACAGAGAGTGAGGAGAAGAGTCATTCATCACCCACTGAACGATACAGGTGGCCAGAATGGAATTCTACGAAGGGAAAGATCCTTCTACGCCCATTCTCTACGAGGCGAAGAACCTATTCGTCTCTTTCTTGGCACTGAGATCATCCGTTCAAGCCTTCACAAAGTTCATTCCTTCCACTCTCATCAAGACGAGAATCGACTACAACGAATTGAACAGTCTGAAAGAGGTAGAAGGGAGATGGATGTGATGACTGACGTGAACAGATTGGAAGTGGAGCGTTCGGAGTGGTTTACAAGGGAGAGTGGAGGGGAAGAGATGTGGCCGTGAAGATGATCAAGGGAGAGTTCATGGATGATAAGTCTCTCAGGGTAACACTCGAGCGAAGAATAAGATCTGAAGTCCTCAGGATTTTCTGGGGGAAGTGTCGATTCTGCAGGGATTAGAAACACATCCGAACCTCGTTCTATTGTGAGACGTCACCCGATATTCGTCCCTGTCATCTGACCGATGTACAGCCTCGCTGCCACATTCCCTCCTCAGCCTCTCACCATGGTGATCCATCGATCGATTTGAATACATCATGACACGATCTCAGGTGACCGAGTTCTGCGGTGGAGGGAGTTTGTACAGTGAGTCACCACCTCCTATTACCTCTCTGACGAGATTCAGATTACGTACGTGAATATCAAGTATCCACTTCGAAGAAGCTTTCTCTTCTGAGGGATATCGGTGAGTCTCAGCCGTCTTCGAATCAACTGACTCGAGTACAGCTTTGGGAATGAATCATCTCCACAAACAGAACGTGAGGCATGGAAGAAGAGAAGAAACTGATGGGAGATAGATCGTACACCGAGACC
This sequence comes from Planoprotostelium fungivorum, assembly GCA_003024175.1. NCBI lineage: Eukaryota > Evosea > Variosea > Cavosteliida > Cavosteliaceae > Planoprotostelium > Planoprotostelium fungivorum. The sequence goes on from MDYQ01000094.1 coordinate 30,800, forward strand.
TCGCACTGAGGAACATCCTTCTCGGATCAGATCTGACGGCCAAAGTGTGTGACTTTGGAATGTCGAGGACCACACAAGAAGAATCAGGAGGAAAGACACAATCTACAACTGGCCCGCTCAAGTGAGAACGAATCTCTGACCATCGACTGAGACATTCAGGTGGATGTCCCCCGAATCGATCAGATTCAGAGAGTACAGCGTGAAGTCAGACGTCTGGTCCTTTGGTGTCACCATGTGCGTGAACGTTTCATCAATCGTCCCGTCCACAACTGACCATTAGAAGATGGGAGCTGATGGAAGTGTCCGACCCCTATCCTTCCCTCACTGCCATCGAGGTGAATTACAGAATGGATGACATGTAGACTGACTCTGATAGACCGCTTATCAAGTCGTACATAATGATCTGAGACTGCAAGTCCCCACCAGCGCACCTGCGTGGGTACAGAACATGATGAAAGGTGAACTTGTGATTTCATTCCATCTGAATAAGATCAGGTTGCTGGGAGACAGACCCAGAGGCGAGACCGACCATGAATGACATCTGCAACATTGTACATAATCCGGACATCAATTCTCTGGCAGAGGTTGACAAAGAGAAGGAGCCTTCTGTGATGGTGGTGACGGTCGAGGAAGTATGAAGGGTGGCTCATGTCTATTATGTTGTATAAAAGTATTCTAATGTCCTGGGTGCATCTATGGTTGACATCAAATCGTGGTGTTACTACTTCAATTCTTCGAAAGTCATAAAGAGAACACGATGTGTGGTTCTCATTGTTGAGAAGGTCGTTTCTACTTTGTACAGAAGAAGATGAGCCTTGGATCTTTATTCTGATCGCACGACGAAGGCGGTGCTCAACATGCCCATGAGACCGAGGACGAGAGTGTCCACTGCAGAGAAGTACAGATGAGTGCCGTCCACTGAGATGAGAGACAGACCGTCTGTGATTCCAAAACCGACACCATAAACTGCGGAGATGAGTGAGATGCTGAGGTACTATCTCTCACATGTGTACACGAAACACAAGATGAGGCAGTTGAGAGAGTGGCTGTCTTTCAGTTTGTCTGGGACATATTTTCTAGCCTTGACGACACACATGTATAGCGTAACGAAACCAGCGAGAACGGAAGAGATGTAAAACCTGGGGTGATCAGCGTGAATGTTATTGACGATGAAAGTTGATGAGATCCCATCTACGGCTTACGGATAGAAGAGCTGATTGACGAAAGCTGAGAGCACAACGAAGGCTACGGTGATTAAACTGAAGATTGGACCGATAAGACGTACGAAGAGTGAGTGATGTCCTTGCGAATAATCCAAGAAAGACAGCCTCCATACCAATAGAGGTTGATTGATTGACCAGTTGAGATATCTACACCAGTCTTAATCAAAACGCCCAGGCATCGTTTCAGATACAAGATCTGGATCATTACCTCGCATAATACTGGTCTCTACCTCTTCCATCTTTGATATGGCCAAGACCCGAGTACATACAGAGCCCGGTCATTCCACATAGGAAGGAAAGGAAAGCCAATGTCCTAGCGAATCGAAGTGATTCCAGCCCCTTTTGTTTCCTTCTGGAGAGGAAGATGTATAGACATGTCAATGAGAACATGGAGCTGCTTCCAAGAATCAGGTATCGATATCCATTGTGTGAAGTGTTCGAGCCGTTTGAGAAAAAGCCAGAGATGATGTCCATCTGATGTGATACGTTGCTGTGAAAATTCACCAAGAACCCTTCGTGATAATTCATTAGAAAATAGAGGGGACCGCGGTCGCTTCATCGGTTCCTCTTCTATAGCAGAAACATGTTCGATGATGCAAGAGCTGACAACCCATTTATTATCGGTCAGGGCCCATCATGGTGGAATAATGACCTTCCGGGGTGTAGGTATCAAAGACAATAGGTTCATCGAGCGCCAATGTCTTACTATCTGCCCTCATCTGTGTTAAATACGCACAGATGGCCTCAAAATCAGGTCGATTTGCCGCATCTCTATCCCAGCAGACTCTCATCAATTTCGCCAGATTGTCGTCGAGGTCTGAGGGTACTGTAGGTCTGAGTCCATTCATCGCCACCTCAATGGCCACGTTGATCACGTTGCGATTGGCATATGGATCTTCCCCTGTCACGATCTCCCACCTGTCTGTGTCATTTTCTCTCCTTGTATGTGGATGTGCATCACTCACATGGTGATGGCAAAGCTGTAGACGTCGCTCTTGTTCGAGTACACCTTCTCTGTCAGTGCCTCAGGTGCCATCCACTTCAGCGGTCCGATCACTGACGTCGTCCTGATGTGTGATGAGAATAGAGAAGAGAAGAAGGAAGACTCACTTAGTCTGCTCTTCAGATGACTCCGTCTCTCTCGAAAATCCAAAGTCGGTAACTTTACAACGGAGAGCACTCGTCAGTAAAATCTATAAGGATGTCAATGTCTTGATCTATTTGTGATGATTCGAGGTGAAAATTGTCATTCAATCTCACATTTCTGGCGGCGAGGTCACGATGGATCTGAGATACGGTCAGTCATTATGTCTCTTCATATCTACAGAAATGACAGATCGACTCACAATGTTCTCGTTGTGTAGATGCAGCATACCCACAGCGATGTCCATGATAAAGCTCTTTCTCATCTCAATGTCAGGATCCTACACCATCATCAGCATCATCATCATCATCCACACATCCTCTCTCACCTGCTTGAGGATGTAGCTCAGTAGATCGCCACCTTCACAGAACTCGCTGAGAAAGTCAGAAAGACGAAAGAAGAAGAGGAATGAACGCACGTGACGAGGGCCAAATTGGGGGGAGGAATGACACCCAAGAACAGGACGACATTGGGATGAGGTCTGAGCCTTTCTAACAGTTGGACTTCGTGGACAAATGACTCCACTTGCTCCTTCGCCAGAAGATCCTGGTTCAATAATTGTTTCACCTGTTGCTCTGTCATTCATCCATGTTCAAGAGAAACTCACCGCGACATCAGCTGATCTCCACTGCGCCTTGTAGACAACACCAAATGCACCACGTCCGATCTGTACCAAGTTCTTCAGTTCAGACTCGTTGATGATCGTGCTCTTTGGCAGTGCTGTCGTGAAGCTCTGCAGGTCAAACTCCATCGCAGGTCTCATTCTGCTCTGTATCGTCCGGTTGCGAATCAGCACAGCGGCCACGATGATGATGACGATGACGATGAAGGCTGCAGCCACAGCGATACCGATGATGATGGGCGTGGGAATGCCTTGGCTACCGCTGGGAACTGCTGCTGCAATCTCGCAGGTAGTGACCCCGTTGTTGCTGACAGAAGTGTAGCCTTTACCACAGTCGACCGCGAGAGAGTTGGCACCATCACCCTGCAGTGTGACGTTGCTGGGAACGGCAGCGCCTTGACTGTCACCGTAATCGATGTTCGACAGAGAGACATCTGTATCAAATTAGAGGTGGGAACAATATGAAGGTAAAGTGTTACCTCCGGGTGAGTTTGTGATGGCGAATGCAGACCCAGATGTGGCTTGATTCTTGTCGAACTTGACGTTTGTGATCGAGCTGCCCGTAGATGTGGCCACTCCTCCTCCGTTCGTGGCTCCGTTCGACTGAAAGAGACTCTTCTGCAGCAGCATCGTTCCCTCTGCAGATGATGTGCTGGGTGTGTACATGCTCACACCTCCCCCACTTCCTCCCTTGTTATCCACAAAGGTAAGGTCGCTGAGGAATACCTTGTCGGACGGATAGAAAGCGGCTCTCTTGGTCGCTGACCTGATGGACACGCTGATACCTCCTCCACTTCCCCCAGCCTTGTTAGTAGAGAAAGAGCAGCTGACGATGCTCGTGTTGCCTGCGTTGACACTGCTGACAGCTCCTCCGTTATTTGTCGCACTGTTGTTTGTGAAAGAGGCCCCAGAGATGAAAGTGGAAGAAGGAGATGTGGAATACAGAGCAGCTCCGTCAGAGGCAGTGTTGGACATCCAGACTGAGCCACGAGATACGACGGATGATATCTCGCCAGAGACAGCCACAGCTCCTCCTGATGCCATGGCAGCGTTGTCCGAGAAGGTATTGTATGATTCTGAGAACGAGGCAGCCGTAGCTGGAGATAAATAGAGGCCTCCCCCGTTCTTGGCCGTGTTGCCCCTCACTGTACTGTTGTAGATAGACAGGCTAGGCTGTACGTTTGTCTTGGGTTGATACAGAAGTGCGCCACCAAAGGTGCCAGTAGCCAAGTTGTATGAGATGTCGCAGGATGCTATCGTCATGGTGGTCACTCCCAAGTTGTAGATAGCTCCTCCCGATGGTGCGATGTTGTTTGATAATGTCGAGTTGTACAGCGACAGGGATGAGATGGAGGAAGAGGCAGAGATAGCTCCTGCAATCTGTGTGGCCAAGTTGTAGACGAACGATGAGGAATCGATGTTGATCTGTCCGATCACAGCTTCGACTGAGATGCCGCCTCCAGTGGTGGCATTATTGTACGAGAAGACTGACTCTTGGATGTCGACAGAGACAAAGAGTCCAGAGAGCAAGATACCACCTCCATTGAAGTCTGCCCTGTTCTGTGTCCTGCAACTGTGTCAGAACAACTTGTATAACCATACACACCAAGTAGAATTGACAGAAACGACAGAGACTTGAGAAGAGGGGACAGGGGAGGACAGAAGGAGGGCGCCAGAGACAGAAGAGATGCTCTGCGAGATGATAGAATGTGCAAAGAGGAAGGTGAGAGGTGTCTTGCCCACGAAAGCGATCCATACAGCAGACCCCGAACTACCCTCGTTGGCTGTGAAGGAGGAGTGCAGGATGGATGTGTTGAGTGATTGCATCATACACAGTGCTCCTCCAGTAGATCGAGCGATGTTACTGTCAAAGGTGTTGTTCTGGAAGACGATCTGCACGGGAATGGACTGAGTCAGATAGATCGCTCCTGTTCTCTTCATCAGCAACCTGGCGAATAAGAGGAACATCTTCACCTCCGCTCTGAGCTTGATTGTTGCCAAAGAATGAGTTGGTCACGCTCAGGTTACCAACCGATTTCTGTACGATGACAGCGCCTCCCGTAGATGATGTGGCCTCGTTGTATGTGAAGGATGAGCCATCGATGACCAAGACTGCGTTTGATCCTCCCCCCGTGTACTTGACAGCACCTCCAGAGGATGCAAAGTTGCCTTCAAATTTCGAGTTGACGATGGACACGCTCTGTGCGGATCGATCGCCCACAAAGATGGCAGCACCTTCAAATGTGGCACTGTTCTCAATGAACCTGGAGTCCCTGACTGTGACTGTGGGACACGTGCCGGCCACAGCAAGACCAGAGCCGAAGAGGGCATCACACGATTGTATGGTTACTCCGATGAGACTGACGTTCTGTATCTTGGCTGAGGCTCCGATGTTGACAGCTGCACCTTGGAAGCGAGCAGTAGAGTAGATGAAAGTAGAGTTCTGGATGTATAGAGAGGCCAGCGTCATCTCGATGGTGATGTCTGCACCTTGTGAAAGAGCCTCGTTGCCATAGAAGTTGGACTCTGTCACGCTGACTGAGGTGGCTGTACCGTACAGAGCGATGCCTGACCCTTCGCTGGCCGTGTTGTTGGAAAAGCTACTGCCCACACAGCTGACGGAGCCAGCATACAGAGAGCCATAGAGAGAGCCGCCCACGTTCTCGTCAAAGATACAATCGATGAAGGTAGAGTTTCCCACGGCGGGCAGATGTACGGCACCCCTCTGTCCGTCGCTCTGTGACACGTTGACTGAAGTGAATGAGATCTGATTGGCCACAGCGATTCCATCAAAGTTGATGGCGGATCCTTGAGATGCAGTGTGATAGATGAAGCTCGTGTTGCGCATGGTCACGTTGCTGGACGTCGATTTGAACGAGATGGCGCCACCCGTCTGAGCCGAATTGTTCTGGAAGCGGGAGTTCTGCAGCCAAAACTGCTGGACGGAAGAAGCGAAGACGAAAGCGCCACCCTCCAGGTAGGCCACGTTGATCCGTGCATCTACATCGGAAGCCCAGAATGATCCCACGGCAGCTGATGCGTACAGAGCTGCACCTGAGCTGGCCGAGTTGTTGTACCAAGTGACGTGACTGGTAGACATCTGTCGGACAGTAGCTGTGATGCCGATGGTGCCCATCAGTGAGTGGACGTTTCCTTGTATGTTGCACGACTCCACAGTCATCTGTTGTATAGACCCAGACACACTCATCGCCTGTCCTGCGTTGTTGACGAAGCTGCAGCCAGAGACGAATAGATTGGATGATGCAGCCGATGCGATGATGACAGGAGTGGCCGAGTTGGCAGAGAAAGAGCAGTTGGACAGAGATATGGACTGAGATGCACTGATGATGGACAGTGCATTGTCACTGTACTACTCTTCAGTCGTTCCATTCATAGGAGATATCTCACCTGGCACCGTAGAATCTGGCATTGACGATCGATACGGAAGGACACAGAGAGAGAGTGACAGTGGGTCCGTTGTGGAATGAAAAGCCTCCGATCGAGACAGAGACGGCGTCAGAGAAGGTGAAGCGAGAGGAACCGCTGATCACCACATCGCCCATACTCACGAAGCTGACGTTCTGTCCAGCAGAGAAGTAGCGTACAGTGACGTTGTTGTATGTGCCAGACGAGAAGTAGAAGAGGGCTGAGGATGTCTGAGAGTAGACGGCTCGGAGAATCTCTCTGGTGACGTTCATGGATGGTCTCACTGTGGCCTGACCGCAGATGCCGCTGCATACTATTGACACCCAAGATGGGATGGGACAGGCCAAGAAATTGGATGTGATGTCGCAGGAGAAGCTGATGTTGTTGGCGGGGGGAATGGTAGAGACGAATCCGGAGAGATAGTTGTCGCTGAGCTTGAGTAGAGAGAGTGAAGGAAGAGATGTCAGCTCTGTCATTTATCAGTGATCTGCAAGGTGATCGAGTTGAGGTGTTTGCTGAACAGGTGATGGATGGTGGCTCACCCGATGGAACACTTCCAACGATGTTGTTACTCGATACATCGAATGCAGACAATGGATTGTTACCCAGTGTAGATGGTATACTTCCTTCCAAACTGTTGTGATCCTGATCGCTTGAATCAGTCTTTCATCTTTTTTCTGTCTCACCAGAAGTAAGGTTGTCAGCTGCGATAGATCTGACACGTCGGGAATGGATCCTTGTATGGCATTTGCCCTTCATCACGGTCAGATGTGGATGAAACTAGACTTCTCACCCCAAATCGATCACTTTGAGTGTGACGAGACTATTCAGACAAGCAGGTATCGTTCCACTGGCTCGGACTGACCTGAGGTACAACTCCTCCAGGTATAAGAGATTACACAGTCCATCAAAAGAGGTGGACAGTGATACGGAGGACAGATTGAGTGATCGTATGTTGCCCTCCGGACTGCATTGGATGGCAGAGAAGTTGAAGCAGAAGTTCTGAGTGGGCCGAGTGATGGTGGAGGATGCATTGGCCATGAGTCGAATGACTCCCGAGTACTGATCGAACAGAGCGGGTGTGAGCTCTCGGATAATAGCTGTGAAGTTGGTGCTCTTACCGGACACTGTCACCTTGAACGTTACATTCTGTAAGATGTCGTAACTGAGGTAACAGGAGAGGGTCTCCGGGACGGTAGAGTAGACGCTCGTGTTCCTGCAGGGCAGAGAGATGGTGATGGCATCGATGTCAGTGCCAAAGTTGGCGCCAGTGATGTAGAGGTAACCTCCTGACTGGGGCGCTGGTGTGATCTTGGTGATGATGGGACCGAGATACGAGGTATTGACGTTGTATGACACTAGAGAGTCTACAATGACGTATGCCTGCACAGAGCCGGTAGCGTTGGCAACTGTACAGCTGAAAGAGTAGGATCTGGTGATGATCGTGACGTATCTGCAGATCTGACCGTTGAAGTAGGCTTGTATCTTGTCTGCGTTGCTTCCAAAGTTGACGCCCACAAAAGTGACGGTGCCACCCACTGTGGGAGGGCTTGTGATGGATGTAATGATGGGAGGCAGGTAAGAGTAAGCTCCTGTGCCCGTTGAACCGGCCACACTGACAGACAGAGGAAGGCCTGAGCCTGAGCCAGGGTCTAGCTGACAGGAGATGGTGGTGTGAGGGGCGAGGATGACGATAGACGAGCACTGAAGCAGTCCGTTGACGTTGGCAGAGATGAGGCTGGCATCCACTCCAAAGTTGTCGCCGCTGATCGTGATGACACCTCCGGTCGTGTTTGTGCTCGATACACTCGAGACGGTGGGCGGTAGATAAGACAGCAGGAACTGAGAGGTGATGTTGTAGACTGTGATGGTTCCCGTCAAGTTGGCTCCCACACCAGCTCCCACTGAACATTCAATGATGGTGGCCGAAGATGATGCGATGGGACAATCGCTTCCGTTGATTGTGACAGAGACGGAGTTTAACTTTCCATCGCCAAAGTGGAGACCAGAGAGTGTGGTGATGTTACCTCGTGTGCTGACAGACGAAGCTTGACTGACCACAGGCGAGAAGTAGGTGAAGGTGAACGGAGAGCTGCTGATGCCATCCACCGTGATGATGGCTGACCTCTGTGGTCCACTGGCAGGAGGGACCGTACAAGTGATGTTGTAGTCGGACGAGATGATGTCCACATCTGTGCAGGGGATGCCGTCCATGGCGACAGAGAGGTATCCCGCATAGATGCCAAAGTTGGAACCACTGACAGTGACAGTGCCTCCGTTCGGCTCGCCCCGGCTGATGGATGTGATAGAGGGTCCCTGATAAGGTACGTAAGGGATCACTGTAGTCTGTCCGACAGAGTAGATGCTTCCGGTGGGATGAGAGTTACCGCTTCTCGTGGCATTGCAGTTGATGACAGAGTCGGAGGCCGTGTTGATGAGACAAGGCTGTCCGTTGACGATGACGGACAAGTTTGCATTGCCGCCAAAGTTGATGCCGGTCAGCTGGATGGGGCCTCCAGAGGTAGGTGGGCTGGATGTAGAGAAGAGGAAAGGTGGCTGAGAGCGATAGGTACTCTGTCCCGTCAGGCCATCGACCACGACAGAGATCGGTATGGTAGCTCCTATGATATTGGGAGGTAGAGAACAAGTGATCACGGTGTAAGCCGTGTTGATGACGATCGAGCTGCAGATCACAGCACCCACGGTAACTTGTACGAGGGAAGAGAGTTGTCCAAAATTGTCACCCGTGATGGTCAGAGTGCCACCCGTAGAATTGAGAGGCGTTGTTGTCGTCACGATGGGAGGTTGATAGTGGAAGTTGTATACAAGCGAGCTGAGGGTGTTGACGATGACACGGACGGGTCGTGTGCCAGTGCCTGACGGAGCGACGCAAGTGATGAGCGTGTGGGGTGTGAGGATGGTGACGTCTTTGACCGTGATGTCTCCTGAGGCTGATGGAAAGACGACAGAGATGAGGCCAGCAGAAGATCCAAAGTTCGTTCCAGTGATCGTGATGTTCGTTCCAGACGTACGTGGACTGGTGACCAGAGTGATGTTGGGTGGCAGGTAAGAGAGGGTAGAGAGGACAGACTGTCCTTGTACGGTCAAGTTGATGCTCGCACTCAGAGTGCCGTTAGATGCCACGAAAGAGATTCTCGTGTGGTCGACTAACACGTTGACTGGGTAGCTCACACCACTTATGGCGACTGCAATGGCCGATGATTTCGTACCAAAGTTGGCTCCGTCTACAATGACCAGACCACCGGCTGTGGGCGTGGAAGTGATCGAATTGACGAGAGGCGGTAGGAAGCTGAAGATGTTGGCCGATCCAGAAAGGCCGTCCACGGTGATGGATACACGAAGCAGAGTACCCACATCAGGCTGTGCCGTACAAGTGATGGTAGTGTAGCTGCTGGTTGTCGTAGGCGACAGACAAGTCTGTCCGTTGATCGTGACAGAAGTGACAGACGAAGAAGTACCAAAGTTGCTTCCTGAGATGGTCACAAGACCTCCCGAAGTGGCGACCGTTGTAGTGGTCTGAGGTGTGGGTGGCAGATAGCTGAAGGTACCACTGGTAGATTGGCCCCCGACGACGATGGTCAAGCTCTTCACAGCACCCGTGCCTGCCACTGTGGTACAAGATATCGTTGTCGATGGACTGACTATCGATGGGTTCTGGCAGAGTGCTCCGTTGGCTGTGATGACCAAGGCTGTAGGGTCATTGCCGAACTGAGAGCCGTAGATGGTGATGAGACCTCCGATGGTGGGACCAGATGATGCATTGAAGAAGGCAGGGGGAAGATAGCTCATGACCGTGCTCGTGTATGCACTGCCCGACACAGAGACGTTGACCGGTAGATTTGTTCCCGTTCCGCCGACAGCCCTGCATCGGATGCTGTAGAAAGGCAGAAGAATGTCCACGGGATAGCAGTAGGCTCCGTTGACCAGCACGCTGATCTGGCTGGATGATGCGGGGAAATTGGTTCCGTTGATGATGATGTTGCCACCTGCAGTGGGGACCTTCGTGGTAGATGTGATGTTTGGTGGTAGATAAGTGTATATGCCTGACACAGAGATGCCAGAAGAGGTTAAGATGACAGTCAAGCTACGGCTGTCGGTCATCGGTCCCACAGTACAGTTGACTAGAGTCTGAGACTGCAATGTGATGTTGCACGGGTTGCCTCCCACAGTGACAGTCGCGTCGGAGCTAAAGCCTGAGCCCGTGATGGTGATGAGACCTCCATTGGTGGGTGCAGAGGAGATGCTGTCTACACGTGGAGCCGTGATGGTGTACGTCACGGAAGGTGAGACTTGTCCGTCTACGACGATCTGTACCGTGTACGATGAAGTTGGGGATGCACCGCTGACCGTGGTACAGTTGAGAGTGAGCGATGGATTGATGATGACATAACCTCCACAGAGGGTTACACTGTTGTCGGCCGTGTTCGTCACAGTGACGTTGATGACTGACACGTTGTTACCCTGTGTCTTGTCAGTCATAAGGCCGTTGGATCATTATACTCACAAAATTAGAACCGGAGAGGTAAATTCCTCCTGGCGGACCAGAGGACGAGGCAGAGGAGATCGTGGGGGATAGGTAAGAGAACGTACCAGTGGTGAGCTGTCCACCCACGGAAAGAGAGAGGGGAAGGTTGCTGCCGGTACCAGGTGCTGTCTGACAGCTGATGGTGTTTGCCTTGACGATGTTGACCCCACTGCAGCTCTTTCCGTTGACAGTGACGATGATCTGAGAGGGCTGCGAGCCCAAATTGGTTCCCGTGATCGTCACGACACCTCCCAGAGTGGGCCCGGCCGTGGCACTGGTGAAGATGGGAGGAGAGAAGGAGTACAGGAAGCTCGCGGGCAGAGAATCTACCGTGATGGTAGATGTGAGGTTGCCTCCCACGCCAGCGGGCAGAACGCAGGTGATGATCTGATGGGCTGTCACGATCTGAACGTTACTGCAGGTGAGAGTTCCGATAACGATGCTGATGAGTGAGCTGTTGCTGCCCAGATTCTGTCCGTTGAGCTGCATCGTTCCTGTGTGGCGTGAGATGACTTCGAAAGAGAACGGATGGTCACCTCCTGATGGTGTGATCGATTGTGTGGATGTAATGATGGGAGGAAGATATTGAGTCATTGTAGATACACTCTGGTTACCACAACTGACGATCAACTGTGCACTGCCCGTGCCTGGAGGAGCAGTGCAAGTGATGTTGTTGAGGAGGGGTCCCACAATTACATTGAGACAGCTGTTACCATCGTAGGTTACAGTAGAGGTAGGGGTGAACTGTGAGCCGAGGATGGTGATGACATCGCCCTGAGTGGGTGGGTTGGTGACGGATGTGATGAGAGGTGGAGCGTAGCTGAAAGTGAAAGACGTGCTCTGTCCTTTCACTGTGATCACTCTGCCAATGTTGTAACCTGGTCAGTCGTCAGATCGTATTCTGGTGTGGACTAACTATCAAAGACTATTGATGTCATGATGTCTTCCTCACCTGAACCAGAGGAAACTGTACAGTTGATGGAATTGACCGTGTTGAATTGAACGCTCGTGCACAGAGTCACAGAGATATCAGCCAGTGTGCTTCCAAAATTAAGACCAGTGATGGTGAGTGTGCCTCCGATCGTGCTCGGTTGCGAGGTGAGAGTGACAGTGGGAGGTAAGTAAGTGTACGTATACGCCGAGTTCGACTGTCCGTTGACCGTCACAGTCAGAGCGGCAGATCCAGTACCACCCGGTAGATTGCACTGTATCAAGGTGTGACTGGTCACTAGGGCCACAGAAGTGCAAGCTACGGCTCCAACAGTGACAGTGATGAGTTGTACGTTGTTACCGAAATTAGCGCCAGTGACGTTGATGATACCTCCGTTCGTTCCCACTGGTGTGACAGAAGAGATGAGAGGCGGCTGGAAGCTGAAGAAAGAAGGATTGTTCGTCATCTGGTTGCCAACCGTGATGCCAGCGGGCAGACTCGTTCCTCCAGCGCCGTTGCTGACAGAACAAGTCAAGTAGGTCGAGTTGTAGATCAGCACGCTCCCACAGTTCACACCGTTGAGACTGACGTTGACCAGACTGTTGACCGTACCAAAGTTCTGTCCAGTGATGACAACTGTGGATGGGCCCATGGTAGGTAGCGTCACGGATGATGACGTCATCACGGGAGGCCGATATGCAAAGATGTTGAGTGGAAGACTGGTCTGTCCAGACACGGTGACGGATACCGGGTAGTTGCTTCCCACGCCACTGCCTATGGACACGCTGCAGGTGGTGTGGTTGATGGTAGTGATCCCAGTGTAGGTGATCGAGTTGACTGACACTGTCATGGCTGTTCCAGCGGGCCCAAAATTCTTTCCCGTGATGATGGCCGCTCCTCCATCCGTAGAGACGCTGGAAATAGAAGTCACAGAGGGTGGATTGTAGTTGAGGGTCTTGGCTGCTGAGGCTCGACTGTTGACCGTGACTGTGATAGCCAAATTGGTTCCAACACCGGGATTGACGATAAAGGAGATGGATGTATGGCTGTCGACTATACTGACGGGGCTGTACAAGGTACTCTGCAGAGTGACTCTGATCAAGGAAGGATTGGTGCCAAAGTTGGTACCGGTGATATTGACCACACCGCCGACGGTATCCGGCATCGTCACCGAGGTGACAGTAGGCGGGTTGTAGTTGAAAGTAGAGGACGTGATTTGACCGCCCACGGTCAAATCGAACGTACCGCTTCCAGTCCCTGAGGGTGCCGAGAAGGTGACAGAAGTTGCACTGATCCAATTAGAAGTCACTGTGACGCCTGCTATCGTGACAACGACATCTGCATTGCGGTTGCCCAAGTTGGTACCGGTGATGGTAACTGTCCCACCCGGTGTATCCACAGTGGCCACGGCAGATATGGTGGGTGACTGATAGGAGAAGGTAGAAGTGGAGTTGACGCCGTTGACGATGACCGTAAAAGGGACGACAGCTCCCACGCCCTGAACTACCGTGCAGACGATCGTTGTGGCACTCAGGCTGGTCACGGGGCAGTTGATACCATTGGCTTGTACCGTGACTTGGTTGATGTTGTTGCCGAAGCTGGCGCCAGTGATGGTCATTGATGACCCTACCGTGGGTACGAGGGTAGTGCTGCTGATGATGGGCGCTGCATAGGACATCTGCAGACCTGCGGGAGCCAGCTCTCCCAGGCCAGTCAGTCTGACGCTGACGGAATAGCCCGCTCCAGAGCCCGAGGAGATGTTACAGTAGATGTTGGTGCCGTTCAGACTCAGCGATGTCACGGGACAACTGCTTCCACCTATCAGAGAGGTCAGTCGTGTGAGGAGAGGGACGCACGAGATCTAGATTCCAACGAAATAAGTAAAAGGAGACGTACCGATCGTCACGGTCAGCTTCGTGAGATCTCTTCCAAAACCACATCCAGTGATCGTCAGAGTGCCTCCTGATGTGAGGGGTGATGATACACTGAAGACGGCTGGAATGGGAACACTCCACAGATAAATTCCTGCCATCATCAGACATCACACGTCGATGTCTCGCTCACCGTTTCTGGCAAACTGACCGTTGACGACCACTGTGATGAGTGCAGTGGCGTTCAGCATGGGAGGAGCGGCACAGACCAACACCGAGTTGTTCAGCTGAGCTGTGTACAACGGACACGGTGATCTGTATACGTCAGATGGGATCACTTGTACGAAGAGACACACCCGGCGACCATGACTGAGATGAGATTTGGATTGACACCCCACTGTCCAGACAGATACAAGTCGCCAGAGGCGAACGTGTTGACTGTTCGTACACGTCAGTACGTTGAATGTACATGATCAAACGAGAGACACCTGAAGAAGCCAAGATCGATCTGAAGTAGGGAGCAGTGGACGCTTGGGAGCAGTTGAAGCTGAAAGTGAAACTGTACACGCAAATGGTGTATTCACCCAGGAAAGTCAAGACCGGAGAGGGAAGGGTGGAGTCACAGAGGAGAGCCATATTTGGCCTCCGACTGCAACTGCCCACCACAGCCGCGTAGCCTGTGAGGATGGTGGTTCCACTGCTGTTCGTGCTGAACGAAACGGTCGAGGGATCCATTACAGGGTAGTTACCAGTCTGCCAGATGGAAGCTGGGGATGAGGAATAGGCGTGACCTAGATTACCCGGGTTGAAGGTATAGCCAGACGACGCAAAGTCCACGTTCCCTATGCTATTCTGTGCGTCTCCATAGTAATCCAGATTGTACAGCACGTTCAATCGGTCAATGAACTGTACTGAAGGAAAAGGGTTATTCATATACACTGGCGTCACAGACGTCTGCCCTGCCGAAAGATGAGAAGAGGAAGAGGGAGGACAGATCACCCGTGGGAGCACCAGTGATGACTTGACCACCCCATCTACAAGTGGCCCACGAGGGGGTGTTGAGAACGTTCTGAATCCAGCAGGCATAACCCGAGCCACCGCAGGAGTCGTAAGACCAACTCTTGCATCCGGGAGTGCTGATGCATTTCTGTCGGCACAATTCTGGGTTCTGTCCCAGATAATAAGGTGTTCCAGACGTAGAGGCCACCAGGACATTGGGCATCACACTGTCGCCCCCTATTCTGTTCAGCTTCTCTTTTAAAGCGCTCTCACCGTTGGCCACGACGATCGCATTCTGAATCACGTTACCAACCATCGTTGGAGTGTAAGTCCCCGCCAGCGTACAGTTGACCACCTTGTGTGGTGTGATCATCATCAGACTAGATTTCATCAGTTCTTTGGTCGAGATGCTCGCAGCATGACCTCAGATCACAAACATCGTAGATTCGACTCACTTTGTACACAGATTCTGTCCCACCCAGATCTGATAGATGTCGCCGGAAGTCGGGCCAAAATTGTTGCCCCAGATCGTGACTTGAGGATTTATCGGATTTGTCACTTGGCTGACACCGTACACGACGGATGGATTGTATGCGAAATATCCCCATACAGCTGTGTCTGTCTACCGTGTAAATCATTCGTTCCTTTCCGATCATCATCGTCACGATGATGATCGATCACATTACGATCGATTTCATCTTTGCTCGTGATCACATCACGAAGATGACTGAGATTTTTCTTTCTCAAGAACATATGATGGCGAAATATATCATAGAATGAAATGTCTCACTTCCGCAGGTGACGGCCACAGGAAAGACACCAGACCCGGCAGGCATGGTGAAAGACAGTGTCGACCCCGATAACTGTTCACATTCAGACCTGATGATCATGAGATGACACACCGAAGAGGAATATGGTTTAGAGCCTACTGTGAGCGAAGGAGCATTATTACATGTGGCCAGGAGTGCGGGAGAGAAAGAGTACAGAGTGATAGAAGAGGCTCCTCCTGACGTGGGGACGCCCGTTGCGTTGCTGGCGGAAGCGAGATAGATGGAAGACCCGGGTGTGCTTCTGGCCGTGACGCCCTTGTAGATCAAAGAGACGCTGTAAGAGCCGAGAGATAGGGAAGAAGGTGAGAGGGAGCAGTAGATGTTGAAATTGTCCATCGACTGTATGGTACACGTCTGACCGCCCACTCTGACAGACATCTGTCGATCGTTCATCTCATTTCGTCAGATGGGCACAGAGTCTCACCTGAGTCGTGTCTGTGCCATAAGATGATCCGGCGATCCATAAGGTGGTGAGTCCAAGGGTGTTGGAACTGGTCGAATTGGAGGAGATGGAGATGGTGCCGGCGTAGGGGGAGTTGAAGTAGTAGCCACATTTCAATCGTATGGCAAAGTTATACATCAAAATCGGACTTTCGTTGACGAAACTGAAAGAAATGGAGTTGCCGATGGTGGAATCGCACGTGATTCTGATGATCTGAAGACGTCCATCTAATCCACCAGTTCCATTCCACACTGCTGATCCAGAGGTGCCTTGATTAATGTCAACAGAAGTCAAGTTATGTTCTTCTCACTGTCATACGACCACGTCACCGTGGGGTTAGGGTAGCTGATGCACTGAGTGTAACTTGAACCAGGGTAGATTTGAACTCCAGAACATCCCGACTGTGGTGTTTGTTGGCAGACGCTTGATAATCGTTCAGTGCGTGAGAATAAAATCGAAAATGCACCTGTATGGTCTCCATGCGTAGTAATAACTGGTCGCGTTGGCAAAGAAGTCGCCCCTGGTTAGGTTTAACTCATAAACAGAAAAGATTCCTCACCCGACGCTGTTGCCGAGGCCAATCAGAGCGAAGAGATCGTATGTTACACCGTTGGGGTCTGTGAAGACGGCTGTTCTATCGGAGGCCAGAACGGTTGTGATGCATAGAATCAACAGAACGTACGTTCTTTGGTCCTTCATGCGAGCTGCGTGTGATGAGGCAGCTGGTGGAGAGAAAAGTGACAGACGGCGCCACACAAACTTCCGATTTAAAAACCTAAAGGTGATATGCTATTTTCAGAAAAGGCGCCGGTTAAGGTCCTTATGGATTGTTCGTTCATCGATTCTTCTTCATTGTTCCCAGCTGTGGTAAGGTGTATGATATCGCAGATGGATGCTTTTTCTCGTTTCAGATGTCGCTTGATCGAACCAGTCAGGATGTACTGTTCCATCTCTTCGATGTACTATGTCTGGTGAATCAGAATGAGATAGGAAGAAAGAGCAGAGAAGCTGCTCATCGATGCGTCGTTTATGATGTAGTCAGATTACATCTCCTTTTTTGAGTTGGGACGTCTGGTGAACCTCTGGCCCAGCATAGAAGGGCTTGCTTGGTATTATAGTGTGTTGTCATTCCGGTTTCGGAGATTTGGGTCGCATAATACGACCGCAAGATCAGATCACGACATCACAAGAAACCGGAAGAAGGAAAGATGATGAGCAGTGTCGCTGAGCTGGCTCGCTCTCGTTTAAGAGAGCACAGAAGCTTTTGAGATTTACGAGACAGCGTGCTTGGAATAAGTGCCCGCAAAGTTCAAGTTTAACATTGGTGGACGGGACAAGAGCCTCTGAGATCGCCATGACACCAAATTCGGATGTATAAATTAGTATTTGAATCACCTTGTCTTGCCGTGTTCTGAAAGTAATGGAGAACATGTCGCCATGTAGAGATTACACTATAGATATAGGGAGGAAAGACTGTTTCAATATTATCTATTATTATTGTTCGCACGGAGAGGTGAGAGATCAACTTCCACAGCTGATGCATCCCTCCTGCATGGTGAAATAGAAGACAGGCTCTTCCTCCTATACCTACCCAAACGAAGAGAAGACGGAAGGGCTCGATTTCTTCTGGCTGTATCCAGAGGAGGATCGAGAAGGATCAGCCACCGTGCGGGATAAAGAGAATCTACTGTAAATAAAGACTACGATGCTCGTGCAGTACAAAGAGACAGAGAAGAGTATGTCGGCAGTGCAGAGAGAGATGCAAAGGATTCGACACATGATGGAGAGGTGATGACGAATGAGAGATTCGAATCTCAACGGAGGAGCAGGAGAGAGGAAGACAAAAAACAATGCGAACCCGAGATGCGAGATGTACTGCTACCTTCTCTGGTCACACGAGCTGTGTATGGGCGGTGGTGGAGCTGAGTGATGGCCGGATTGCCACGGGCAGTGTGGACAAGACAGTGAAGATATGGACAGTAGATAGCGTGCACACATTCACCTTCTCTGGTCACACAGCATCTGTGTATTCAGTGATTGGGCTCAGAAATGGACAGATAGCCACCGGTAGTGCAGACAAGACAGTTAAAATATGGACACTGGATGGCACATGCACGGCTACTCTCCATGGTCACACAGCTTATGTGAACTCAGTGACGGAGCTGAGTGATGGAAGGATAGCCACTGGCAGCGCAGACAGCACAGTAAAGATATGGAAACTAGATGGCACATGCGACGCCACCTTCTCTGGTCACACATCCATCGTAAAATTAGTGATCCAGCTGAACGATGGTCAAATAGCCACCGGCAGTGCAGATAAGACAGTGAAGATATGGACACTCGACGGCACGTGCACAGCCACCTTTTATGGACACGGAGACGCCATACGTTCATTGACAGAGCTAAGCAACGGTCAAATAGCCTCTGGCAGTGCAGATAGCACAGTGAAAATATGGAAAAGAGACGGTACATGCATGACCACCTTCTCTGATCATACAGCATCTGTACACTCTGTGACAGAGCTGAGCAGTGGACAAATGGCTTCTGGCAGTTCAGACAAGACAGTGAAGATATGGACACTGGACGGCACGTGCACTGCTACCTTCTCTGGACACACGGATGCCGTCAGCTCGGTGATAGAGTTGAGCGATGGGAAGATCGCCTCCAGCAGTTGGGACAAGACAGCGAAAATCTGGACACCATAAAATGGAATGAAGTATGATCTATAATTTCATTTCAATCCAACTGCACATCTGCTGTTCTCTACGTGCATGTCCTCCCATCATCACAACATTCATTCCAATCGTTTGCGTGATAGACCACGACGATAGAACCAACACGTTTATCTCTACACTAACGGTCTCTTCCAAAGGTGGCCACCGGCTTCGGGGCGTTATCGAGAATGTCGTCGATCTCCTTCTTGATCTCTGGCGTCAACTTTGCGAGTATCTCTAAGCTCTTGACGTTCTCGTCGATCTGCTCGGGCTTTGATGCGCCCAAGATAACGGTAGAGACATTCTGATTGTAAGCCGCCCAGGCCAAGGCCAATTGGGTCGTGCTGCCGCCCAATCGCTCGGCGATGGCGGTCAATTTTTTCACCTGAGTGAGGTCAGCGTACGTACCGTACGTAGATTACGTACCTTTTCGATCTTCTCCTTTCCCTTGGGAGTCTCCAGCTCCTTGATGGTGTCGTTGAAGAATTGGGAGTTGTTTGAGAATCGACTGTCTTTGGGGATGCCTGACTGCGTCAGGTGAAATGCATATGAGATGTGGCTCACCCTCGTTGTACTTTCCAGTCAACAGACCGGAGGCCAAGGGAGACCAGATGGTGGTGCCGTAGCCGTACTGCTTGAACAGAGGTGCGTATTCCACCTGGACACGATCAGACCACATGATGATGCACGATGAGATCTCACCTCGAACCTCTCTCGGTGGAAGGCGTTGTATTGGGGCTGCTCGACGACGGGTGCGATGAGATTGTATCTCTCTGCGATCTGTATGGCCTCCTCGATCTGTCGTGCGCTCCATTCTGATGTGCCCCAGTAGTAAGCCAAGTTGAGGTTACGGATGACTTGGGTGAAACCCTCGACGATCTCTTTCATCGGTGTGGCTGGATCAGGTCTATGTGCGAAGACGACATCGACATAATCGAGTTGAAGTCTCTTCAGAGAGCTCTTCAGACCCTCTACGACGTGTTTCCTGGATAGTCCTCTCGTGTTGGGCTCCTTTCTACCGGTACCGAAGAAGACCTTGGTGGAGATGACGTATTCATCTCTGGGCCAGTTGAGTTCTTGGAGAGCCTTTCCCATCTCGAGCTCGCACTCTCCATTAGAGTAGACTTCGGCAGTGTCGAAGAAGTTGATACCGTGATTCCATGCGGCTTCGAGGCAATCCTTCACGGGATTACCTGAGATGGATCAGTGACGTCACAATGAACGATATAGAGGAGAGGAGTGACGATTACCTTTGACTGTGCCACCATAAGTGAGCCAACCACCGAGGGAGAGGACAGATACCTTCAGTCCTGTGGCTCCTAGGTGTCTGAACTGCATGTTCTTGGGATCGAATTTAGTCTCTACTGGCATGTTGTTTCTCGTTTCGTTTTGATTTGTCTCTCCTCTGTTGCGTCTCTTCTTGATGACGAATCTGCTCACGTGAGCAGCTGTCACGGTGGATTGTAAAGAGTCAGCACCCCATCCATTTTGCAGACTTCTGAACCCAATTTTTCCGATGACGATGATGAGACTGAAACTCCATATGATGATGACACGATGGACACATGTTGAAGAGGATGGAATACGAATAGACAAACGATCGATTTAGTGGTGAGAGTGCCCGTGTCCGTGTCCGTGTCTCCCCTTTCCTCTCCTTCCTCCTCCTCCCATTCCTCCAAAGTCGAAACCTCCTCCTCCCATTCCTCCCATTCCTCCCATACCACCGAATCCACCCATGCCACCACCACCTCCACCTGACAATGCATGAGTCTAATGGACCTCACGCCATGGTATGTGATATGATGTGATGTGATGTGATGTATGTGATGATGTAAGAGATGACTCACCAAAGAACATGGAGAAGAGCATGTCGGGGTCCATGCCACTGGGCATACCACCTCCACCTTCAATGTCTTGCAAATCCTCTCCATGATCGTATCTCTGTCGCTTTTGTGCATCCGACAGCAGAGCGTAAGCCTCTCCAACCTTCCCCTCTCAGTCGTCATCATCATCATCATCCATCACCTCTTTAAACTTGAGTTCCGCATCTTTTCTCGCTTCCTCCGACTCGTTGTTCTTATCCGGGTGGTACTTCAAGGCCATCCTCTTGTAAGCCTTCTTGATGTCGTCTTCTGACGCCGACTTGTGGATGTCTAAGATCTTGTAGTAGTCCTTGCGTCCCGCCTTCTTCAGCTCCAACTTGGCCTCTCTCAGATTGCTCTTGTACTCGTGGTTCTCTCCGTCGAGTTGGGTGATTCTCTCCCATTCTCTCACTGCGTCTTCGTGTCTCTCCAGGGCAGTGAAACAGCCGGCCCTTCTGACGAGGGCCTTGACGTTGTTCTCGTCGAAATCGATGGCTTTGTCGCAGTCTTTTACAGCCTCTTCGAATCTCTTCAACTGTGATGATGTCAGGCCGTGATGATGGAAGAGGTGATGGACATGATGGACATGATGGACATGATGACGGCTGACCTTCATGAGAGCGGCAGCACGGTTGTTGTAGAGAGTCGAATTGAGGGTCTTGTTCTTCGGGTCGATTTCGAGACACTCGGTGTAGATCGTGTAGGCCTCTTCGTATTTTCCGGCACTGAAGGCATCGTTTCCGTCCTTCTTCCTCGCCTCGTAAGCGTTGGCTCTCTATCACGTGACTCAGTCATCTCATCGTCATCATCCGCATCACATGGATCGCGGCGACCATCATCAGACAAACGATCTCACCTTCAGAGCAGATCTGGCTTCTACGTTGTCGGGGTCCAATTGTAAGATGTTCTTAAAGTGCTTGATGGCACTCGGTGGGTTACCGGTGTGCATGAAGGTGAGACCGCGGAGGTAGAGGGCGTCGAGATTGTTTTGATCCTTTCTCAACATATCACTATTCCATCATCAGCATCATCATGTATCATGGTCGTCCATCGACATGGAGATGTGATCACCTGGATATCACCATGACATCTTGCCATTCTCCCAGTCCAGCCAACACACGTAATTTGATCAATTGGGCCTCTTCAGATTGAGGTGCATAACTGAGAACGATGTCACAGTGTGCCTTCGCTCTGTGGTAGTTCTCCTTCGCCAGCTCTTGCTTAGCGGATTCTAATTCCTTCACGGCTCTCTTCGTGGTATTTAACTGGGGAAGGTCAATATCGAGGGGTGACATCGCGGATCACCTCCTCTAATCCTTGGCTGTTCTTTGGATCTTGGAGTAGACATTGTTGATACTGAGAGATGGACTCTTGGAATCTACCCAATTGGCAGTAACACTTTCCAGCTCGGAGATATGCCTGGATCATATGATATCAGGTTCGATGCAAAAGATGAGATACATGGATAGAGGAAGAAATAAGATGGAGAGGTGAAATACCCTGATAAAGTCGGGCTGTATCTTGACGGCTTCGAGACAATCTGATATCGTCTTCTGGAGATCACCGGTCATCATGTGGGCGGCGGCCCTGTTGCTGAGATATGCGGCAGTTTTACCTCCGTCCAGTTCTAATAGAGTCAGATGAGATCACCAGGACTCGATATCACCGATGGCCTTGGTGTATTGAGAGATGGCTTGGTTGTACTTTCCCTCTTTATAGCTCTGAGTTCCCTCATCTTTCCACTGCTCCGCCGTCCTGCGATCGATGCGATCAACCAATTACCCTCTCCAGGATTCAAGAAAGGACTCACTTTTCGGTCATTTTTTCTGCGTCCATATGACAAAATTCTTCTTCTGACAAGCCCTCTAACCTTCAAGATGATGGCGATCAAGAATGCACAGGTCTTTCTTTGATATTGATAATTCCGCGAAACTTCCTTCGAATATAGTGTTGTAGATAGATGTCCTCCGTTGGCGCGAATTTCAAATTCAAAACAGGAGACCGCATGGCGCAGGCACAGTTCCTTTTCTTTGGTGGAGGATATCATGAGAAGGAATCGGTCATCCAGAGCTTATTGGTGAGCTGAACTTGACATTGACCGTCGACCTCATTTAGAACATAGGGCTCTAGTCCCTTCGATTCTTCGAAGAGGAGATTCCACGTCAAATTTGCTGACTCGTATCAATTCACCATCAAGACGGTGATGTTCCATCGGGAAGTATCTAATCTCTAAAGCAAATCAGATGGACATGACTGAGAGCAGCATCGAGAAGAGTGGAAATCGATCAGCCGATGGCTTGGTCGGAATCTATAAGAAGGGAGACACCGCATCCTTCGATGCGGTAAAGAAGACGGTCACCCTCATTCAGCAGCATGGAAAACGAGCGAATCTGCTTCCCGTACTCCTGCTCGGTTTTCAACAAGGAGGGAAGACCTCTAAACCTCATTCCATCAAGGAGCTTCTCACATCCGGGATGAACATCACCCATCGAGAGATATCCGGTGACGATGCATCCTCCATCCGGGCCGCCTTCGCTGTCTTCTGCGAGCACCTGAAGACGGCGACGCCGACACAAGATAAGGAGAATGGAGGTGGCCTCAATCGACGTGATTCGGGTGCGTCCTTCTCATGCGACCCCTCTGACCCTCTTAGGTCTGAGAAAGAGCCTCATACGCGTATCATCCGTCTTCACCGATCGATCCGTATCACGCAGGAACAGCATCGTCGTTCCCAAAAAGAAGGAAGGTGGTCTTTTGACCAGCTCAACCGATTCCGGCGGCAGCTGGAAAGTGAAGAAGGACTCTCTCAAGAGAAAATCGGTTGGTGTCCTCACTCAGGGCAAGAACCAAAAGACAAATTCAGAGCAGTCGGCCAGTCCCACGAAGGAAGATACGAAGAATCTCTACGTGACGCTTCACGATCTCGTCGGCATGTTGTTTAGACCTTGCGGAGATGGTGAGATCCCATCATTCGCGATCGGCATGTTGAAGATGTGCAGGCGATGACTTCATCGACGTCTTCGCGTCCACGCTGACCACATTCGCCACCGCCTCCGAATTTGTCGATGCGATGCATTCCATCTGGATCGGTTTCCCCTGGTACTCCTGCGAAGACGAAGACATCACGAAACAGTGAGAGAGTATACATCATCTCCTCTCAATCTCTTCAGAAACGCCCTCGCCATCTTGAAGAGAATATTAGAAGAGACGGAACAGATTGCTTTCTTGCCCAACTCTCCACTCCGACATTTTCTCACCCTCTTTGTCAACGATGTCGTCGAACCATACAGTCCCATGCACCAGCACGACCTCCTCGAGCTCATCAGCCGCAAGGTGAGCCGTCACTCCACGATGTCATCTGCGACATCATCCGCTCCATCTGATGATGGAGCTGTAGGCCCACGTCAATTTGATGCGATCGAGGGCCGTTTCCAGGAGCGAATCTTCCTCAGAGTCTCCTCGCTTGACAAAGTGTCGTCCCATCTTGGAATTAGAGCCGAGGGCCGTGGCGGAGCATTTGACGGTCATCGATCACAAGTGCCTGAGGGCCATACAGACGAGGGAGTTGTTGAATCAAGAGTGGACGAAGGAGGAGGGTAGAAGGACTCCGAACGTTCGCAACCTCATCGCGAGATCAAATGATGTGAGTCATCTGATCATCTGATCATCACCTTGGGTCGACATCATCATGATCGTGAACTGAATCGAAAGGTTACCATGTGGGCTGTAACGGAGATCGTCAAGGTGGTCGATCCGAAGAAGAGGGCTCTCACCATCAGATGGTGTATCAAGGTGAACGGAGATTTTTCATTCAAACCTGACCGAAATCAGTTGATCGAATGCCTGTTGGAGTACAGAAACTACAACGGAGTGATGTGTATATTAGCAGCACTGCATCACAGTGCAGTATCGAGATTAAAGAAAACATGGGACGAGGTGATGATCTCACGACCGGAAATCATTTTATTTCATTTTATTCTCGATCGCCAATTGATCTCCGTTCAGGTCGGAAAGAATGGCGTCAAGCTGTTGGAAGATGTCACCAGCTTGATGTCTAGCTCTTTCAATTTCAAGAGCTACCGCGAGGAATTATCTCTATCCACATCAGCCGTACCCTTCCTGGGTGTCGTACTCGGCGATCTCATCGCCATCGAAGGTGATCCACCTCTCGATGAGAAATCCTCATCGTCATGACCGTCATGACCGACACCGTCGCAGAAGGCAATCCCTCTTCCTCCAGTGACGGAGAGATCAATTGGACAAAGAGAGAACTGCTCGGCAGACAACTATCTTATCTCAAACGATTCTACATCGACACGAGCTCGTGGTCCCTCCAAGAAGATCTGAAGAATCAGCTGACTTGGATCCGGGATTCTTTTGATGACGCCCTCGCTTATCAGTTCTCCCTCGCCAACGAACCGAGACACGCCCCAGTGGCCGTACATCAGATCGAGTGAGTCTTACCATCTCGAACGTGGCTGATGACATCACATCAGGATATCCGGTCAAGGCGTCGATTGCTCTTACGCCGCGAGTCAACTTCACAGAGAAGTGAAGGACTTGACAGAGAAACGTTTGGATGAAGAAGAAGATTCGGACGCAGCGAGAGAGAGGATCTGGAGGACGTGGTCCAATCGATGTGAAGAGAATCGAGCCGTTGATTCTTCCGGTATCACGTTCAAAGAGTTGGTCAACAGGGACGAGGTGAAGACTGGATGGCGGGTTGTAGTGAGACGGAGACAGGATGTCATGGAGGCTATTTTGAACGACGCACACGAGAGACCACCGAGAGACTGCACGGCCCTCGTTGGCTTTCTAAAGCACTTTTTCATCGCCGATCAGGTGACGATCATCATCACGATCATGATCACTGACGTGGTGTCGATAGAACCTGCTGACTTCGATGGTGTCACACTTGGCGTACAACGTAGAGGCGAATCCTTCTACGTTCACCACGAATTTCATCAAGTGTTTTTCGGACATCAACTATGTCAATCGCTCGACGTTCATCACGAGCAAAGTTGCAGAGATGTGGAATCTCTATTTCAGAGTGAGCACCATCATCGTTGATCATCGTCGCATCATGTCATCATCATCTCATCATCCACAGGATAGAAGAGACAACGAAGTGGACATCTTCTCTTGGGCTTCAAACGCCCTCCAGCAGCTATCTCAGGTCTCTCAATCCATTCGCGATCACGAAGAGCGCATCACTTCTTCTCTGTGTCAATTCGATCTCAACGAACACTCCTTCCACGGTGTTCCATCACCGTTACCAGTGAGAGCCATCGTGAATCAGACCAAGGAGGATTTTTATCCCAAGTTGGCCGTCGTTTCTACAGAGGTTGGTGCGAGGGTGACGGACTCTGGTAAGTTGAGAAGGAGGAAAGAGTTGCTGCAGAGGGAGTTGCAGTCGATCGAGAGGATGCTGCACAGATTAGAGGCACCGGTGGAAGATGTGATGAAGATCGTGCGTCGGTGATGGTGACGCGAGACAGTTGAACGACGGAGGACATTTCGTCTGTGAAGCCAGAAGATATCTAGAGAGGGAAGTACTCTGGTCACAGAACCACCGCAAAGAGGTGAAAGAGGAGACCGACATCATCTGATCCTCTTCAGATCGAATTCTTGGAAGAGAACGTCATCAAGTCACTCTGGCATCACATCAAAGACTTTTGTGAGGCACAACGAGGCACCATCAGACATATCCGTAAGAGGATAGAGATGTTCCGCAACAACGCCAGACGCTTCTCCGTCCTGGAGACTGAGAATCCTCTCGGTAGAGCCACAGAAGAAGCACATAGACAATCGCTGCAAGTCGGCAGTCTCGTCGATGATGTGACGAGAAAGTTGCGGACGTTCAGAGAAGATCACCCGACGGGTGAGCGACGGATGATGGAGGGAAGAGACTGACAGGAGACAGCGGAAGAGAGGATGGCAAAGGGAGAAGCTGCATTGAAAGAGCTCAGAGGACTGTTGGATTTCGCCACTTATCTCGTGTAAATCACAACAATATATGTGCGATGATTTGTTCCTTTGGTGATTTTGTTTGGAAGGAAGATGTCGCGATTTTGTGCGGCAATTTTTGAATGCATTACAATCTATAGAAAAAAACACTATTTCTTGATTATCTCTGCTCTCAACAAAAATTGAGAAAAAGTAAATCGCATCAAATGTAGCTTACCAGTTGTCTTATCATCTAGCAGAAATTCAGACAGATGATTTGGTTTTTCTGGTTGGTGTCCATGCATTTGGATCACTAATTTTTTTGTCGTGCATATTCCAGTAGTCGGGAGAGAAGTGATCCATTCTCAATGCACCATTTGACTACCAACCGGAAAAACCGAATCAGATGATGCCATCAAATTTTGAGAAATTTTGATCGGCGCGAGGACCGTCATGAGAGATCACCAATCCATCACTGAATTGAAAAACACCGTAATAACGATGGTATCTGGATAGGAATGTGAAGGGACTTGGAGGGAGATCAGAAGGATTGTTCAATAGTGTCGTGTCCAACATGCCGAGAAGAGTTCGAGAAACACATCAATT
Organism: Planoprotostelium fungivorum; assembly: GCA_003024175.1. Lineage (NCBI taxonomy): Eukaryota > Evosea > Variosea > Cavosteliida > Cavosteliaceae > Planoprotostelium > Planoprotostelium fungivorum. The sequence goes on from MDYQ01000094.1 coordinate 57,962, forward strand.
ATGATTGTATTGGCGTCCGATCCGACTTTTTAGCTCAGGATAGTTTCAATGTCGAGAACTGTGTCGCTGCCAACCTGACGAGATCTTCCTACATCAGTTTGAACCGTTGCATCCCCAGTCTCAACAACGGTTCCTCTCTCAGAGTCGAGCTGAACAGCACCAACTTCTACAACCAGGTCAACTACACCACATCCAACACCTGTTCTGGTCCTTCCACCATGGTCGGTGAGGGTACCCAGCGCAGCAACTGTGACTCAAAGAACATCAACGGAGACGCTTCCAGCCTCAGAACTCTACCCTCTAGCAGCTTCACAAAGAACCCCACTGCCCAGGACCTCGTGTTCCTCAAATACACCTCAGTTGGCTGCACTGGTGCCGTCGTTCAAGTTACCGTCCAATACAACCGATGCCAAGGGGTGACTTCTGTCGGAACCTGTGACAGCAACAGCGTTAAGACCGTCTGTGGAGGAGATGCTGCCAGTGAGGATGATTTGGCATGTGATGTTGGATCTGATGTGATGTAGTCGTCAACCCTGCCCCCGTCTACAACCTTGCCGTCGTCGTCCTCGCATTGGCTCTGATGTTCTAGACGATAATATAAACCACCGTCACCGTCTCTCAACACTTCTTCATCTCACGTTTCTATTACGATACCAAACATCACCATCTGCCTCCATCATCACACGATCGAAGAACAAACGACACGTTATACTCTCTTACACTTGAACTCTTTATGAACGATTCTTTTCCGTTCTGGGGTTAACTAGAAACGAGTCAGACGCCTCCACCTCCTCTCCTTCACTCACTCGGCACAAAGTCTTTGAAGGCGTCCTGCTCGTTCTCCCTCACCGTGTTGTCTTCGGGGATATCATCCTTGATGACTCTAAAGTTGGACGTGTCCTCCGGTCCATTGATCTGCATCATCATCATCCACATCGTCTCATGTGTTTTCTCACCTTAGGAATCATGGGAGGGTGGAGGTTTCGTATGAGCGTGAAATTAATCTTTCCATCAAAGAATCTAAACGTCTCAGCCGTCTCTTCATCACCTGAACCTCACTTGTGTTTCTTGATGTCGGTGGAACCATGCTGAGCTCCCAGACGTTTCTTTGGGTCGGCGTGCAGCAGCTTCTTGATTAAGGATTTCGTGTTGGAGCCGACCTTTTTAAGACATCAGATGAGTCATCTGATGGATCATCTTCTCACCGGATGATAAGGGTGGTCTGGGAATTTCAACTCTCCATCTAAAATGTGGTTGAACGTGTCGTCCTGGCTCTTTCCTACAATTGATTTAGCGTCTACAACGTTGTAGACGAACCCCACCCTTGTATGGAGTGTGGCCGAACAGCATCTCGTAGATGAGAATACCAAAAGTCCACCAATCCACCGAAGAAGATTGGCCGTAGCCTTGGATGACTTCGGGGGCCAGATACTCTGCAGTGCCAACGAGAGAGTTGGTGCCCAATTCAGGGACAGAATAAATCTCTGGCTTCTCGAACATCTTCTTGATGACCTGATGGAAGCATGAGACGATGTCTATACGAAGAGGGGAGGTACCTGGGCGGTGGCGGCTCCTGGGGCCTGCTTGGACAGATCGAAGTCGGTGAGCATGACGTGTCCGGTCTGATGGAGGAGGATGTTCTCGGGCTTGAGATCTCTGTAGATGAATCCTTTCATGTGCAAGTATTCCAAGGCTAAGAGAACTGCGAGACATTAGATGTGACAATGCAGATGGGAGGATGGGAGATCACCTTCGGCGGCGTAGAAACGGACGTCGTCTTCTTTCAGACACCTTCCGGGTTGTTTCTGTAACATTCTGAAGAATTCACCACCTGTATGTTGGAGTCAAATCATATGGACAAAACGATGTGAGGGTCACGTACCTTGACAACACTCCATGACAAAGTAGAGGTGAGATTGACTCTGGAAAGACCAGTGGAGGGTGACAATGAATGGGTGATCGGCGGTCGATAAGATCTCTCGTTCCGTGTGCACTCTCTTGATCTTGTTCCTCTCAATCATTTCGTGTTTGTCTAACACCTGCATCGGTCAATCTTTTGGAGATGCCCGAGCGCTCGTTGATTACCTTCATGGCAAAGTATTTACCAGATTCCTTGTGCTTCACCAAGTAGACTTTTCCAACATCACCGCGACCAATGAGAGCTATCTATACGAAGATGAATGATGATGTCCAATGGATGGAATCTTTCGGGTCACCTTATCGAACGATTCAGCACTGGTCTGTACCTTTCTGATGAGGGAGACAGGGGGATTCATTGGGGCAGTTGTAGCTGCGGTGGCTGGAGGTAATTGTGCCATTGTCTATACGCGATTACTACTGACAATCGTTCAGTCATTCACTCAACGAGTGCACTCTATTGAGCCCGTTGAGTTTTATAAAGATGGTATGTGACGGAAGCGTGATTTGAATGCGTGACGCGAGCATTCGAGGAATATGGCCTCACCTCACAACCTCTGACCCTCTTGAGAAGGTGCGCGTCTCTGGAGGAGAAGTAAGTTGTGGTTTCGTCACCTTTTCTGCAGGAAGAAGGCACACTCTACAACGACTGACCACTACACACATCACCATGCTGTCTAAACAACGCCTTCTCTTTGGACAATTGCCTTCAAAGTCTCTCTCCACCCCGAGACCGCTGTCCAATCACCCCATTCGTAATGTTAGCTCGAAGATTGTGGTGAAGAATCCAATCGTAGAACTAGATGGAGATGAAATGACAAGAGTCATTTGGTCGAAGATCAAAGAACGTCTCATCTTGCCCCATTTAGAGGTGAGACGTCAGAGATCTAGATCACGATTGACCAACGACAGCTGCCCATAAAGTACTACGATCTTGGCATGGAGCACCGTGATGCAACCGACGATCGCGTCACCGTCGAGGCCGCAGAAGCCATCAAAGCATACAATGTCGGTATCAAGTGTGCCACCATCACCCCCGACGAAGCTCGAGTCAAGGGTGACATTGTCATTCCATCACAACCATTCTGAATGCATCTTCAGAATTCAAGTTGAAGAAGATGTGGAAGAGCCCCAACGGGTGAGCGATTCTTCTCTATCACCCTCCTTACCTCCATCAGCACCATCCGTAACATCTTGAACGGCACCGTATTTCGCGAGCCCATCATCATGAAGAACGTCCCCCGCTTGGTGCCCGGTGCGTCATCCACCCCTCTCATCCTCATCATAGTTGGTGATGTTGTTGTGCAGGTTGGAAAAAGTCCATCGTCATCGGCAGACATGCCTTTGGTGATCAGTACAGATCCACCGATTTCGTCGTGGAAGGCAACGGAAAATTTGAAATCCACTTTGTACCTTCAGACGCAACGAAAGAACGTCAGGTGGGTCTCACATCATGCGATGGTTTCACAATCATGCGATCGTCTCATGCTGATGAGACACTTGAGGTCTACGAAGTGCACGAGTTCAAGAACGGAGGAGGAGTGGCCATGGGCATGTATAACGAAGACGAATCCATCCGTGGTTTCGCTCACAGTTGCTTCCAATACGCGTTAGACAAGGGCTGGCCCCTCTACTTCAGCTCAAAGAATACCATCCTGAAGAAATACGACGGCAGGTTCAAAGACATCTTCCAGCAAGTCTACGATGCAGATTACAAGAAGAGGTGAGAGGTGGAGAGATTCATCTGATGAGTCAAGTTACGAGGCGGCCGGAATCTGGTATGAACACAGACTGATCGATGACATGGTTGCCATGGCTATCAAGAGTGAAGGAGGTACGTTGTACGATCGAAACTTCACGGGAATTTGACGGAAATTTCAGGTTTCGTGTGGGCCTGCAAGAACTATGACGGTGACGTGCAGAGTGACATCGTCGCGCAGGGTGAAGGGTTTCGCTCGGCATCTCACGCTGACATCTAAAGGCTACGGAAGCTTGGGCCTCATGACAAGTGTTCTCATGTGCCCGGATGGTAAGACCATGGAGAGCGAAGCTGCTCACGGTACGGTCACCCGACACTACCGATTCTGGCAGCAGGTGATGACGTCACGCTGATGTCATCTGACGTCATCAGGGTAAGGAGACCAGCACGAACTCCATCGCATCCATCTTTGCCTGGACGAGAGGATTGTCTCACCGTGGAAAATTGGACGAGAACGCGAGACTGCAAGAATTTGCTCACAGATTAGAGGAAGCTTGTGTAGAGACGGTTGAGTCTGGAAAGATGACGAAAGACTTGGCCATCTGCATCCACGGTAACAAGTGAGGACCTTCTATAGAGTGTGGATGTTGATGGAGGAGCAGAGTGGACAGGAGTCAGTATCTGGAGACGATCGAGTTTTTGGATCAAGTGGGTCAGCACCTCAACCAAAAGTTGAAGTGAGGGAGATAAAGGAGCAGTGCATCATTTTTTATCTGTGAATGAAACGTAGAGATGGTATGCTGACGCTTGTCAAGTCTCGTAATTCCTTACGGCGCCTTGGGCTCGACATCTTCCTATCGTTCGTTTATAGTGCAGGGCTTCTCTTCGCAAAAAAATGTACGCTAAGGTTGCAATTACAGCGCCTAAACACAACAGCGATCGCCTCTTCCACTCCAGGTATCACAAAGCAATCCTAAACTCTGTTCGCAGACAACAGAAGACACACATCGTTTCAAAAGCCAACCAGCTGAGGTTCGCACTCGTAAGACGATTGTGGCCTGTGGCTTGTTTTTGGAGAATATATGTTAACATGAATGTGATGCATGCAATCGAACACTTTGAGTTTATGAGAGTGGTACAGAGATACCGTTAGCGTTCGCGTTCATGAACGAATGGAACTGATAATGGTGAGTCCGCATCGTCGATAGAGATTCTTCACGCAGCGAGTTAATGTGTGTCCATGAAGAACAATGACGCAGAAGCGTTGACGGTGACGAGAACCAACGATAGGACTGAACGATACAGATAATCGTCAACACCAGAATTATACGTGAGAGAAACTTCCGTCCGATGACGATGAAAGATAACGTCAACCGAGTGGACAAACAAGGATATTCGGCTCCCAATCAGAACATAAACATTCGTTTCACACAAGGATTCAGTTTTATTTGAGCATGACATCATCATCAGCCTCCATCGCATGCTTACGATCCATTTCCTCCCTCTCCATCTTTGCCCTTCACTTCGTTCTCGCGTAGAAAGATATCGTCCCGCCCAATATCTAAACCAGTCGGCCACGCTCTTCTCATCGCAAAACATGAAACACCGCACCTGTCTCCTGAACATGTTCGCGTTGAAAAAGGTGTGTAAGGATGACGGATCACACAAGAGAGGATCGTGAGGGTATTCTTCTCTGTACTCCAAGAGGACCTCTGGATGCTGAGAGAATCTCGGCCCGAATTCGAATCCGACGATCTTGTGATGGAGTGAGAATGAACGTCTATAGTAGAATGATGATGATAATGATGATGATGATGTTGATGATGGTGATGATGGTCTCACCTCAAGTTGAACGGGTTCCAACAGATCTCTCAAGTCCAAAAAATCGAAGGGATGATCGTGCGGTTGCAGGTAGATCGAAGACATCTCATCGATTGTTCTGGGATGTTCAAAGAGGGACATCTCGTCCTCATCGATGTTCATGTCTTCACTGAAGAAGAGATCCTTCCTCATGCTGATGAGCTCTGACCAAGACGCCATCTGTCGTAGTGATACGCGGCCGTCAGCCTCCGTCGTGAAGAGGTGGGGATGTTTCTGTTGTGACATCGATACCTGGTCCCGGCATTTTTTTCTCACCTTTTGGAATGCTCTGCGGATCTTCATGACATGATGTGTGAGAGCTCTCGATGTAACGGAAATCTTGATGAGACCCTCTGGACCCATCAATTCAATTAAACCCCTATCATTGATTCAGTTTCTTCACATCATGATCGATGAGGAACATCCATATCTTCATTTTACAAACGATGAAATATAAGAGATAGAAATCAACATACTTGAGAGCATCGATGGGTACTGGCTCGTGACTGAGCTCCCTGACGATGACGAGATGATAATGAGAATAAGGAAGAGAAGAAGGTGGAACGTTGGCCGATTCCGCGCAGAAGACTTGTGCCTTATTCGAAGCACCGTATCTCTCCAAGAGGCATCGAGCGTGGGCGACGTTTTTGACGGAGATCTGATAGGAGATCAGTTGATGTCGCGGCTCGTTGTAGATGGGCTACCTCTAGGCCTACGACGAAGACGTTTTCCAGGCTCTGAGTCAATTCGTACAGACAGAGACCGTTGCCCACGTTAGACACCTGAAATTTCATCAATATTTCAGGGAATTTTCGAAGAGGACGATATCACTGGGAAGATATCTTACCAATATGCGATGAGGCGTCGTATTCGATAGAGGAACCCCGGGCAAGATGGTACCCATCAACTGTACGTGTGAACGAAAAGTCGAACGAAAATTCTTCACCTGATTGAGATCGACGAGGCAAGTGAAGCCGTGGAGACACTCTGGCGTGTCAGCCGTTCGGAGAACGACCTGTTCCCGGGATTCCCTCCATTTCCCGTAATTGGGGCTGTTTCTCCGGATCGGTACCACCTCACTGCACAGTTTTTTTTCGGCCAACTCTTGAATTACCGTTATCCTCAACAGACGAGAGAATGTTTCGTTCAATTGTTTTGTATCGAGTGGGTCGACTGCATTTGTGATACTGGGGAGGGAGGAGAGTGGCTCGTACAGAGCGTACAGGCTCAATTGGACGTACAGCTCTCGATCTAGCGTGGAACCTGTTTCTGGGATGGGTGAGACCAAATGTTTGAGACGATGGACTCACTCGTGTACTGGAGGCGAGCGAGGGAGAGACGTAACTCGTCGATCAACTGAGACGGATGAGAAAAAGAATAAAATAGAATAAAATGGAATAAATGACTGACTCTGTGATCGAGAGGGTGGACGGGCCACTGGTAAGAACACAAGTGCATCTGTATACCGATGCTGTGGATCAGTTCCGAAATTTCGTCGAAATCTCCCGGATTATTCCTGGAAAAATGCAGGATGGCCGATCGAATGGGGCACAATATTTCGGTCTCCATGGCGATGTTCTGTATCACCACCTTCACCACGTCACGACATCATCCCGTGACGTCTCGAAAACTCACGTTACGTAGGGAAGACATGAGGAAAGGTTCGTTGCATATGCTCTTCCAACCGTTCATCAGATTGTGGTACCTTCCTCTCAATTGTTCGAGAGGGCTGAGATCACCGTCTGGTTCTTGCACGTCGAATTTTTCCATGGCCTGCAGCCACACGCTCAGCCCCGTTTCATAGACGAGAAATCTGCCAAATGATCAGCATCGTCACGATTTCATGTCAAACCAATCGTGATAGAGCATCACATCAATGATGATCAGACATCACATCAATCGTGATCAGACATCACATCAATGGTGATCAGACATCCAATTCATCACGGTGTATCGAGATTGTACGCACCGATTGATGTTCGGCACATCGTAGCATCTCGACACATCGAGTAAAGTCTGAAAGATTCCACCCAATAGATCGTAATTGTTCCATCGATCTCGACTCTGCTGACTCAGCGCGGCCAGCCAATCTTTTGCAATCATGTGATTCGACCAATTGTCTAACAGGAAAGCTCTGTGGTGCTGCAAGAAGGCTTCCTGGATGTTCCTGTGGAGGGAAGTTGAGGAGTGATTTGGCTGGTTGTAGATCTCACTGGGAGGATAAGATTTGGCGGGAGAGGATGAACTCGGGGTGATCGGGGGCGAGTTGTAGACCGAGATCTGTGGATGCTCTGAGGAGTTCTTCGTCTTCTAATTGGATGGCCTGCAGATGATGATGAGATGATCATGATGATTAGATCATGGATGATTAGATGATGAGGAGAAGAGGAGAAGATGATGATATCGAAGGTGAAGATGGGTCAAGATGAACACCTCTGCGATGATGAATGAGATGGCTGCTGCTGGATCACGTGCTATGTAATGTTCGAACGACTTCATGATGCTCCCCGATTTTCCACTGTCACACGCTTCTTGGATCTGCCTGGTAGGAATATCAGTCAACCGATATGTGAATCATTTTAATCTATTTTAATGTTTCATCTCACAACATCTTCTTACCTCCTCATCGTCTTGAGATCACCATGACATCGTTCTGCCCATCGCTTCTGATCGATCATGAAACGAGTGTCATGCATCAGCATGTCTTTCGCCATGTGGGCGCAGTGCTCAGGTCTGTCCTGTAGATTGACCCTCCACTGGTTGATCTTCTTCTCGATCTCTTTGTTCTGGCCTCCCTCTAAAAGGTGGGCGCGATACATTCTGACGTAGGCTTCCTCGTGTTGCATGAGAGAAAAGAGGCAGATTGCGGCTTGGTAATGAGCCTGACGAGAGTGTCGGTGAATTGGAGGATGATGTGGATGATGTTCGTATCGATGTCGACAATTCATGTGTAATGATTGCATTAGACATTTTGAGATGTAAATCACTTGATATTCGTTTGGACCATGTTTCATGGCCCTCTTTGCATCTTTCAAGGCCAGTTCAGGGCTGATCTTCGTCACTTCGACATCAAATCAACGTGTCTCACTTTTGAACGGAGAGATAACACGCAGAACGGCCGGCGTAAAAAAGACTGATGTTGTCGGGATTACCTGCGATACCTTCTCCGTAACATCGTGATGCCTCGATGTATCTGCCTTGTTCACGCAGAGCATTTGCCTTTTTCAATAGCCGTTCGGCTATGAGGGTGAGACCAGATTTTAGCATGTTATTTCAAGATCACCTGTCTCCTCATCCATCTGATCTCCATCATTTGTCTCTTCTCCTTCCTGAGTACGAATCAGACCAGATGATCAAGGTGGGTTGTGATACCTCTTCATCTTCACGAAGATAAAGATATGCTGCCAGACTCAAAGCCCCCAATAATGAACATCCAACGACTATCTTCGAGCTATTGCTGATGTTGTCCATGTTTGCGATGATGATGAAATCTCGGTTTTGGCCTTTGTAGATGAAGAAATAACACTGCACGATTTCCACGCTGTGTACGCAGGAGGGACAGAATGTCCAGAAGCGTCAGCCTGCAGGTCTTTTATTTGATATTGGAGCTCATCATCACGGACAGAGCTTCCAATAACGGGATCAAGTTGTTACGCTCAGCCTCACGCCGAATCACTTTCAGCATGATCGATCATCCAACCAGCTTCGATTTCACCGTCTTTATAATTGAAATTTATCGTCTTGACAACCCATGAGCGGAGTGCCAAATTCGTTGTGTTTGCTGAGAGGAACGTAATACACGGTGGTGCGGCTTCGGCTGGGTTGGCCACAGCAGAAAGCAACGGCCATGCACCCGGCAAGACAGCAAGTGAGGATGCCCAACATGATGAAGATGAAGGAGCTGATGGCGAGACTGGATGGAGGATCAGATGGTGTGCGATGGATAATACGATGAATCATTCACCCTCCGACTTGGACGAGAGCACCTCCGAGATCGCACAGAAGCAGGGACGTTTCATTCTTTTGGATGTTGATCTGAAAGTTTTTCACGGTAGTCTGCACAATGGGCTGGAATGAGAGGAAGATGGAACCTTTGCAGAGAGAGAGGGAGAGGGTCGAGTTCGTGGGGTTGAAAATGGTCTTCGTGTGGTTGTGAATTGCTTGGCTGAAGAGGATCAGATGTGACTGACGACGTGATACTCACTTGACTTGAAACCATGTTCCGATGGTCATCTGGACTGGAACGGTGAGGGGGCTCTTTACGACGAAGTTGAGGCGAGCTCCATCATGGTTTCTGTCCAGATCGATCTTTCTGGTTATTCCTTGGGGCGGAATATCGAAGGTGAAATCAGGTCCAGAAGCCCAATTCCATGTCGTATATGCTGTTCGTATTGGTCAGAGATGATGGAGGTGATATGGAATCAAAACGACTCACCCGAAGAGTCTGTGTAACGATCGTTGACGAGATCAGCAGTCTTCTCCGCTTGACTATTGAAGTACTTTGGAACGGCGATGGTCAGGATCAGCGAGATGACAGTGAAGCCGAGGAGTACAAACCCAACGATGCGGCATGGGGTCAGCCTGGAACGTTTAGAGGTATGTCGAAGTCGGTACGACTCACTGGAAGTTGGACAACATGTTGTGTTGTGTGCCTTGTTTGAAATGTCAGCCGTGCCATGTTTCTGTCATTCGCTTGACGACGAGAATTCTCCTCACGACAACATCTTCCTAGAATTCTTGCCCTCACAATGGGGTCTCTTCGCCCGTCCAAGTATTGCGACACTCTCTTTCCACCTCAGTTGAGCCTTCGTGGTGGACGGCATTGACGATCTTGAGCGAACATCACCATCGATGTTCCCGCACGTGACCTCCAATTTTGCCCTTCGGAGAGCGGCTTCTCTCTCTCCTCAATTATCTCAAAATCTGTTCGAATTTTAATTCTGACGAATTTACGATGGATAGAACAATAGCTAATCTATCGAATATTGTCTCTAGAGTGTGGGGTCATGTCGCATCTGAGCGAGAAATCTTTTATGTGCTGTAGAGACGTCAAATATCCCACAGATCCGCAACGGTTCAGAGGTACCTCTACAACTTTCACGAATTCTCAAAATCTGTTCGAATTTTCGATCCAAAACTTAAACTACCGGTAGCCACACATTTGATCTATTCATTTATACCGACAAACATGGGTCTCATGTGCCATTGAAGCGAGAAATGATTATCGCATTCGAAGTCAGACGAGTTTTCCATACACGCCTCGTGGTAAAAAATTTTATGCGGAGAGGGCGAAAGGTCACGTGATTGACGAATTTTCCAATCGGAACTCTATGGTATCGTGCCACCTTGAAGAGTCACGTAATGATGATCGTTGTCGGTGCTTCCACGGTGTGGCCATACGTATATCCCATCAAACGGAGAATTGGAGGTACTTACGCTCCTCCAACTGTTGGATGATGCGTTTGCATATTTCTCTATTTCTCTTCCTGCTTGTCACATCTTCGCTATCACCATGCATCTCGCACTGCTACTCTTCTCTTTATCTCTCGTTTGGGCAGAGGTGAGCCGTCACGGTAGAGAGATTCTGAATCTATGGAGGAATATTCGTTCTCATTCATACCATCCACTGGGGTCTATACACCAGTCATCACGTCCAGTGACGCCCATTACTATTCAGTCGACATCATCACAACTCATGCATCCATCCGATCTGTCTCATCGTGCGATGGACAACTACACACGGTACAGACAAAGGAATCTCTTCGCTGTTTCACATTTAACGTGGCCGCTTACGAATCTGATCTATCAGTGGAGGAAGAGTCTCCCCTCTCGCTGGTTATAAGAATCAACAAAACGAGTGAATCGTAGTATACAGTGAGCCGAGGTTGATTCATCACAGGTGAAATACAAGCAGAGCCCGGCAAAATGTACAAAGAAAGTGAGCCAGTTGTGTATGTTTACAATAGCACTCTACCATCTATGATATCGATTAATGGCAATCCTGCCGTATTGACGCCCGTTGTCTATCATGCGGCTGCGGATGAAGAATTTCAAATGAGCCAGACCAGTGAGTACGATACGTATGGGTCGCTCTCAACAATGATAGATTTCCCTCAATTTTCCGTCGACAAATCCATCACCATCAGTAGAGATGCTGATGACACGTTTATATTGGGAGGAACAACTTACCCCATCTCCCTGGGAAGGATTTGTACGGTTGCGTCGGGTTACGTATACACCTCCAACGTACACACCTCGATCGATGTCCCACAAGTGATCCACCTTTTCATTCATCCATCTCATCCATTCAGTTTTTTTTACCTGCCAACGACTGCTATATCGTGCAGCTTGGACTGTCTAAATCGAACACATTCAACGTCACCCTCGTTCCATCGAAACCAACGATCACCGTATCTGACTCCACGTCTGACGTGTCTTGTTACCCCATCGGATCTACAATGGACACGTTCACCATCGTTCAGTACGATCTATCGATCACGGATGGAGAAGCATTGCGTTCGGGAGTTCCAATCTCTTTCAGCACCGGATCATCAAAGCCATCATTCTTATCTTCTTCTGGTTCCACTGTATTTCCTCTCTCATGCAGGGGCGAGAACAGCATCAAAGTGACGATAGCAAGTGGACCTTGTGATATATGATCCATCGAAACAACGATTGATGTTCAACAGATGTTCCCGTGACGATAAATGGAGTCACCAATTCGGCCGTGATCAGAAGTATTTACGGAACAGGTTTCTACAATGTGACGATTCCTGCTGGATTCTTCCCTTTCTTCACCGGCCAACGCCTCAATTCTGTACATTGTTCGTGAGTTGAGTCACGATCATCAAATTCTGAAGCATGAAGTGATACGACGACTCATTTCCTCTACCACACCGACACTACTGGATTCGTCGTTTTTCGTGTGTATGATGTAAATCCTCAATCATTGATTTCATCCAGCTTGCCAAAATGTGTATTCGCCCGTCAACGATACAGTCCCTTATGTTCGATTCTTTAATTTCTTTCAACCACCCACCGGTTTCTGTTTCAAGATGAAAGGTGGATCTGTTGAATCTGGATCCACAGTCATCGACGATGCCGGAATCCATCACATCTGCGAGCCTGCAATGATCTCGCTCACCAATCTGAGCACATCGATGATTCACCGCCAGATCGAATCAGGTACTCTACTAGTCCTTCACATCTCGATTTACACCTCGATCAGTTGCCTTGATTGACGGAACCTATAACGAGACGGTACAAGTGCCGGCGAACGACACCATCTGCATCCAATACTTAGCCACGACTTCTCCCATAGCGATCACGTCTGGTGTCTGTCATGACGAAACGACAGTCGTCGGTGGTCAGATGGTCAGTTCAGATAAGAAGAGAGTCATCAACGTCCACGGCGCCACAGATGCACTCACGAGATACATCGTGATCGTTCAGAACGGTGGTACCTTCCATCTCAATATCGGATCAGGTGATATCACATCGTCATATCATCACATCAGACATCTTTCATTATCACATCAATCGTTCAATGCGCATCACATCATCACTTGTGAAGAGTATTCACATCAGCAGCGTCGGGGCTCAACATTGGAGTCACATCACAACCCACAGACATCAAGAACGAACCGTTCATCACCCAACAAGAGGGCGACGCATCGTCGATTCGATCAATCCTCCACATCACGCTCATCATGATGATGATTTCCATCCTCTTCGTTTGAACGTTCACATCGATGTAAATAAATCACAAGCAGCATGATTCATTCATCACAATCGATGATTTTCGATTGCATGGCAGCCGATGCCTCTTCGTGCAACCGAACGTGATGAAACCAACTCTCGTGCCTGTCATCGTTCAACATCGTCGATGTGAATCGAATCACATCACCTCGCGCGGATGCCAGCAAGGATGCTACCCCTGATGTCACTCTCTTCCTTCTTCTCGTTCTCTCTGTATTCGAACATCTTCAACTCCCTCTTCATCGTCTTCGATCGTCTCTGTCGTCCATCAACGTCACATCGTCGATGCCATCCCCTCGTCATCCCCAAATCATCGATGCGTCGACTCACGTTCCTGGAATCGACCAGCAGACCCCCCACCACTTGCTTCTGCAGCGACCTCTTGTATAGGATCGAATCATAAGTACCGGCCACGATGAGTCGATAGACAAAAGTTTCCTTGATTTGACCCATCCGATAGATTCTTCCCACTGCCTCATCGATGTTGGACGGGTTCCAATCCAAATCGAACAAGACGACACTGTTCGATGCGGATGAGGTCGTGACATCGACGATGTGACGTGGATGAGGGACTCACTGGTTGGCACCGACGATGTTGTGACCGACGTTGCCTGATTTCATCATCATGAGGAGGACTGTCTTGGATGTGTCCTCTTGGAACTTCTGAACTGCGATGTCGACTGTGGTGCCGAGCTTGCAGTGTACGAATCGGATCTTCTCTTGATGAAGAATGGACGAGATGAAGGCGAGGCCGGACAGTGAGCTCATGAACACGATGACCTGTGGGCGTCAGAAGGTGTGGGGTCTATCTGCAACGCTTTGCTCGATTCATCCACTCAGTCCATGGGATGACGTGATGATGATGACGATGTGATGATGATGTGATGATGATGATGTGATGGTGATGATGTGACGATGAGATGATGTTGAGATGATGTTGTGATGATGTGAGCTGTGATGTAAGCTGTGATAATGTGATGTGCTTACGTGACGATGCGACGATCTAATGATGTAACATCAACTCACTCGATCTCCCTTCTTTTCACATTCACGGATGATGTCCAACAGCACCAATATCTTCACTCCATCTTCCTTCCTCACATCAGCGCTCGGCTGTTCCTGATGTCTGCGATTGATTTCTGGATGTCCCAATGTCCTCATGCTCGCATGACACAACTCGATGAAAGATCCCTGATGCACATCTCCATCGATGTCTTTCGGAAATATCTCTTCGTACATCCGTCTCTGTTGGATGTGAGTGATGTGGATGTCAAATCGACGATGTGATGGATGTGAATTACCTGTGGTTCCGTGATGTTGAGATACACCGCGTAATCGGTGTGGCTCGGTAGAGTTCGCTTCAATTCTTCACCACCTGAAGAAATCAATCTGTTTGATTTGATGCCGATGGGAAGGTGGATGAGGTCACACATCGAAGACACATCGACGATGTGAAATCTGAAATCGATCGACTCACTCTTGCGAAATGTGATGGGTTCCAACAGCTTCTGCAAGATGTTCATCCTCTCGTCTCTCAACTGGATGTCCTCCTCCGTTGAGTCTTCATAGCAGCCGTTCTCGATCGGATTGACGAATTGATTCCCTGATGGAGGTCGATGGATGTGACGGTGAGCTGACTCACTGTACTCGATGATGGAGCCGAGGTAGTGTGGAGCGATGAAGTTGATCATGCACCAGTATTCTGTCAGATGATTCTGGAAGGGGCAGCCAGTCATCACAATTCGACGTTTCGTCTTGATCCTTGAATGATGATGAGATGATGATGAGATGATGATGAGATGATGATGGATGATGAATGATGATGTGACGATGTGATCATATGATGATGAGATGATGATGTGATGATATGATGATGAGATGATGATGAGATGATGGATGATGAATGATGAATGATGATGTGATGATGTGACGATGTGATCATATGATGATGAGATGATGATGTGATGATATGATGATGAGACGTTGATGATGTGAGGTGTGATGCGATGATGGTGCGATGTGTGATAGATGGATATGAATATGATACATATTTAACGACGAGTAGATAGACTCACTTGTTGAGAGATCTGACCATGACCGCATTGGGATCTTTGATGTGATGACCCTCATCGACGATGACTAAATCACTGATTTCCTGTATTGTGGCGATGTGTTCTTCCGGTAGAGTCGATTTGTTGTATCCATGCGAGAAGAGTATGACTCCTCCAATCTCTCTCCACCTATCGATCATCAGTCGTCTCACATCATTCTACATCATTGTCCGCATCGACGATGACGAGACGACCAAGTTCATCACATCGATCTCACTTGTTGATGATGCCAGAATCCTTCTTGATGTGTTTCATGGTCCATATGTTCGGCTTTTCATCTCCCAGCCACTTTTCAAATTCATTCATCCAATTTCTCTGCAGACTCGAGGGGACTACAATGAAGACACACTTTCCAGTGGGTGACCTCTTGTGCGCTGTCATCGTCAATCTACAACGAGCCATGTCTCCTCACGATATCGGACGATATTCCTCAGGAAGAGGTGTGTGAATGTGACGGCAACCATCGTCTTCCCTAGACCCATGTGAAGTGATAAGAGGAACCCGGAATTTTCAACGAGAACTACCTGCCAGATTTTGATGATGGCCAAGTGTTGCGTGAGCGTGGCGGGAGTTGTGACACGTTGTGGGAGATACACTGGAGCTTCCGTGGGACTTCTGTCGACGTTTACGAGACGTCGACCGTGGGCGGGAGGGACTGGGGTGGATCAATGTTTTGGAACGGTGGGTGACCCACCGTCGGAGTTCGGGGTCGGGGTTCGGAATTGGATGCGGCCGATCCTCTCTCGAGCGGCTTGGGTGTCGCTGCGGAGATCGGAGTCGGAGAAAATTTCGGCGATGTTCTTTCGGCCTTTCTTCTCCTTGTTCGGTCGATCTACAACGGGGACGGAAGAGTATTCGAAGGGATCCACTGCGATGGGATCGGGATTGGGAGTTTCCGTGGAATCGGGATTAAAATCTCCGTCGGAATCGGAGGACGTCTCGGTCCGTGGATTTTCCGTGGAGTATCCGGCTGCGGTAATGGAGCTTCCATGGGTTTCCCTGGGTACCAATGGAGCATCTTCTACTTCCATGAGAGCTTGTGATGGAGCCACTTCCTCTCTGGGAACATCCAATAGAGCTTCATCCTCCTCACTGGACCCTTCCGATGGAGCTGCGGCTCCACTGGGAACTTCCAGCTCTTCCCTCACGCGGACTTTTGGTGGAGCTGTACTCCTCTCTTTCCTCTGTGATGGAGCAACTGCCACGGGAGCGTCGATTCCAGGTGGATGTGACCCCTCTTCTGCTCCTTCTTCATCCGAGGAGGCGACAGGTATGGCATCTTCTCTAGTCTTTCCTCTGTCTAAATCGGCTCGATTTCCGTGAAAGAGTGTAATATCGGATGGAGCCGTGGGTCTTCCCGATGGAGCCGTGGGTCCCTTCTTTGGAGAAGTGGGTCGCTCGGATGGAGCATCTGGGGCGGTGGATGATGGAGCTTCGATGGATGGTGGGATAGATGTAGTTGCCGGTGTGTCGACCGTCTCCATGGCTACACATTCTTCCGTAACGTCAGATGTGGGGACGGAATTGGATTCTTCCGGTTCTGCAGAATCATCCGTCTTCCTCTTCTTCGATTTTTCTCGCGAATCTTCTCTCGAATCTTCCACCACCTGACATCGTGTCAGAAAATTCGGCGAAAATTCGTCTCACCTCATGTTGTGATGCGACGAGCTCAGAGTCATCGATGAAATCATCCAAGTCGTCTTCCTCGCTGTCGACATTTTTTGCATTGTCGACACTCTTCCTTTTCGTCTTCGATCTCTCCTCCTGCGACCCAATCAGCCGATGGGTCCCATCTACAACGCTCACGCTGGGCGGAGGGGGAGGATTCTGACAGAGATGGAGCTGTAGCCCCACACTGCACATCTCGTAGACCGTCACCTCCATGTACGATTGACAACTTCTCCTCAGCTCAAATGCATCGCGGACTTTCTTATAGAAG
This sequence comes from Planoprotostelium fungivorum, assembly GCA_003024175.1. Lineage (NCBI taxonomy): Eukaryota > Evosea > Variosea > Cavosteliida > Cavosteliaceae > Planoprotostelium > Planoprotostelium fungivorum. The sequence continues at coordinate 75,246 of MDYQ01000094.1, forward strand.
GTCTGCTTCAATTCTTCTATTCTGGCGTTCAGATCTGACAACCTTCTGTACAGCATGGACTCCTGATCTCGATAGATCTGCCACGTGCGGTACAGATTGACTTTGGGATATCTGCCTTTACGTCATCACTCGTCACGATACCGTGAACTCACTCGTTTAGATTCCATTGTTCTTTCATCAGTTCGATCTCTTCTTGTACGATCTTATCCCTGCGTGTGTCACTCGTTGTAGATGAAGGATTATATCTATTTTGTGTCATCAGGCTCACCATTCAGAGTGGATGATCGTGTCGGTTGGAATGAAAGATCTACTGAGTCGTGGAGTCTTTACAATGTCTGGAATGTCATCGAGAAAGTCATCCTGAGATGAGTGAGGGGAGATGTGGAAATCGCTCACCTCGTAGGATGAGATTCCACCATCAGATTCAACATTCGATTCATCCTCATGCTCATCGTCTTCAGCATCATCATCATCTTCATCATCGTCATCATCCTCGTCATCGTCATCATCGTTGGGGTCAGCAGCACCATCGCGATGATCATCAGCCATGACTCCCTCCATCGCAACCGATCCTCCTTCTGGTCTCAAAGTCTCCGTCTCTTCCTCTGAACTCGTCTCAAAGTCTGATTGTCTCTCGCCGTACAACTGTATGACGTCATCAACTGTGTCATTTCATTCTTACCTCTAATACGGGATCGTCCTCTTCTTGTGTATCTACAACTGGCATCGATCTAGAATAAAATTCGTCCATCCAATCTTCTTCGACCATGACGAGAACATTCGAAGAAATTTCCGTGACTATTTGGGCGGGAACCGACTCTGTTATTACGTGAGCTGTCGAAATGTAGAATGTCGACTACCTGGTGAGATGGGAGCTTGTTGTACCTCCTGTGGTTGTTCTGCAGGTGGATGAGTGAGATGTCACACTGATGATATCGTATCAAATGTCTCACCCGAAAGATCCGTAGTGATCGTGGCCTCGAAATCTGGAATATTCTGTGAATTTTCTTCGACCTCGTTTGGATGGTGAGAGTTCTGTGAGGCTGCGATGTCTTCAGATGACTCGATCGTCATCATCAACTCACATGCTGCCGGACTCGATGATGGTCGATCGTCTTCCGATTCTGAGCCCGATACGAGATTGCCTCTGGGAGAGCCCTGTGTGGAGTCAATCTACAACGAGCCAGTTCCTCTTTCACCTCCCCGCGTGCGTCGCTGGTTGATGGTTGTCCATGAGATGGAGAGGCTTGACTGAGAAAATTCAATCAAAACAATGAATGTGTGCTGTTCATACCTCAAGTGCCGCTCGAGTTTGTCTTCTATGCGGCTCATGTGTCGTCTCATCTCGTTGAGTTCGTTCTTTAATTCGTTTTTTAGTCCTCCCACGGCTTCGTCCACGACCGTTTTGAATATTCTGTACAACTGGGAAAGGATGAGGCGAACGAAAAGAGGAGATATACCTCTTCTTGTGATGGTGTGGTCATCTCTGGTGTTCGATCTCTCGTTCGGCCGCGAGGAATCTGGAATGGAGGTAATTTACCCACTTGTGAATAACTAACATAGAATGAGACGATTGGCGATGTTCATATGATCGGATTACGAATTATCCAATGATTTCTTCTTACCGGGTGGGTGCAATTCGTGGACTTTGTGACTTCTCTTGCTCGTGATGATTATCTGTTTCAGCTGAATGGATTCAGATGACATGCCAACCCAAATCGTTGGGACGATTTAGATGATTATTTGAACTCGACTCACACTCTCCCTCGAACTTCTCTCCATCGACCGAATCGATCTGATCTACATCATAAACCTTTCTTCGTTTATCAGGATGCTCTATCCCTTCTATCATCAGATGGATGGCCGAAAGACTTCGGCTGTGATGTTATGTGTCGTGTTGTGAGAGATGGGCCGTCGTTTTGATTTCTGTAACGGTTAATTGATCTACAATGCTTCAATTCAAATTTGAAACTCAAATGAAGCTCGCTGACTGGAAGCATCCACAACCAAGACAACAGCCTTACTCGATAATAATCGTGTATCCATTCTATCCGCTGAAAGACCGATCGGTCACCTGTGCAAAGAGAGGTTGATGTCTTACGCTTGGCTATATCAATTTTTTCAAAGATGGAATCCTCCGTCAGAAACCATTCGGAGAAACGCTCGAACATGAGGTAGAACGAAGACACCATTTTTTCTTTCCTCTTCAACCATCATGTCACGCGGACAACCGAGTCAAAACAATGTCTGGAATCAACGCATTCAAAACAGAGATCAAACTGGTAGCCAAGGTGGGGACCAAGATTGGAATCAATGGAGCCAAGACGGTGGCCAAGAGTGGAGTCAATGGGACCAAGATGCCGGTCAAGACTGGGGCCAAGATGTTGGAGCTCAAGATTGGAGCCTGCAATGGGGAGCCGCGGAGCCTGATTCGAACTTGGAAGAGCACCCGCAGATTGAAGATGATACGGGTCGCACACTCTTCCAACCATCTATGATGGAGGAAGATGTCTGGCGTCACATCCTCAGGTGCTTCTTCACACCCGACGAACAAGATCTCGTTCTCAGTAACGAAGACGATCAAGAGGGCCCCAAATGGGCTGTAGCTCGAAGGGTCTGTAAGGGTTGGAAGAAATTGGCTGATGAAGTCTTTCATTTCCACACGGTAAAGAGGATGATATGCATTCACGTCTGACGCACATCAGATCCTATTGAAAGCGAGTGCGAAAGATCACATCGAAGCAGTCAAGTTGTGTCTATCTGAAGGCACGAGTAAGATCGGAAGAGACAAGTTGCAGCATGCATTAGAGGTGCATTTCGTGATCTCCGATGCACATCACGAAAAAAATTGACCTTGTCCAGCTGGCCACAGTGAACGGGAGACATCACATCATGCAACTCCTAATCGACGCCGGTGCCGATCCATCTGCAGGTACCCTCTCGTCTCTTCTCCCTCCTCTCATGCGAAACAGATGACAACTCTTGCATCCGACTGGCCTCCCTCCATCTCCAACCGAAAGCCCTCCATCTTCTCATGGCCGATGAGAGAGTAGACAAATCCATTCCACAGAAGATCTTCACAGAGAGAAACCAATCGACCGACGTGACGATCATCCTCGGACATTCTCGAAACAACGTGCGGTCTCTCATGTCTCTCCCATCACAACGGAAAACTCACGTTACGCAGTCAGTGCACCGATTGGGTGACGCCTTCCACTGTGGTGATCTTTTCACCGCACGAAAGATCCTCAAAGACGAGAAAATTAGTGGAAATCTCACCACCTCGATGTTGTCCCACACATCTCGCCACGTCATCCAGCCGATCGTCCGCCGTGGTGACATCGAAGCCTTGGAGTTGATTCGGCAGAGTGTACTGGAGGGTGAGACGTGGACTTGTCATCGTTCGTGAGCTGATGGGGTGGAAAGAGGCTTTTGGAGAGGGTGTAGTCAAGATGGCGAGGTTGAACGGGGAGGTGGATCTGTGGTTGCAAGGGACGATTTATGGACATTCGATGTTGTATGCGGCCGTGTTGTCGGATGACGTGAGTGGATCATGTGATCGATCATCATCATGTGATCGATGATCATCTGATCGATCATCATCATGTGATCAATCTTTTGATTCTCATGTGATCGATCGATCATCTGATGGATCGATCAGATCGACCGCGTCAAATCGATATTGGACAACGGTAAAGTGGATCCCTCCGCCGAAGACAACAAGATCATTAGGATGGCATGCCGACATTCACGAGATGCCATCGTGGAGGTGATCGACGCGATGATGGAAGATGACATCATGACATCATCAGCTGCTCCTGCAAGACGTTAGAGTCGATCCTTCTTCAAACAATAACGAGGCTCTCATTCAGTCGTGTCAACAAGGTCACACCTCCATAGCCCAAAAGTTGATCTCTCACCCAAAGTTTCGTATAGAGGACAATGTCTTCACGGTAAATATTCTCCACCTCTTATTCTATTTTATTTCTACTCTTTCACTTCGTCTCACAATTTCCAGAAAGCTTGTCTCCTGTGTGACGAGAAGATATTGCACCTCTTAAAAGAGAAGACGAACACGAGTCAACGTCAAGCTGCTCTTCTCAGCACGATCGTCCACGGTAGATATGACTCCGCCAGCATCCTCTTAGAGGATAAAGAAGTCAATCTGGAGGCTGTTCTGTTGCGTCTGGCCCGGCGTGGGGACATCAAGCGCCTGCGTGGAGCGATAGATCGACTACAAGTGGAGCCACACGTAGAGAGGGCGTTTCGAGCGGCTTTGAGAGAAGGAGGGGCGGTGCACGTGAAACGTCTCGCGAGGAACATGAGAGAATAAAAGGAGAGGTACCTCTTTGTATCTGTGAGATCATCATCACGTGATGTGGAGCGGACGTGCACCGTGATGATGTCTGATGAAATCGTATTGTCATGGTGAGTCTGTGACGAGGTGAACATCATGGATGTTGAACGACGCATGTTCCCACCGTCGATTTCAAGAGAACATCATCAGCCGATACGTGTGAACCAGACTCCGACTTCATTGAAGAGCTCATTATCTCACCCTTTGCGCTTCCCACAGTGTCCCTGGTACTGACCTTGAGTTTGTAGAGGGTGATCGGCAGCGCGAAATGGAAAGCATAGATTTTCAGCGCCGACGACGATCAGGTGATCGACTCCATCTTGGAAGGAGTGTGTGGCGTTGGGATCCAGACATGCGTGGACATTTTTTCATCTGGGGCTGGTGTGGGGTGCTGCTCTTGATTCACGTATCGGCCGTTCCATACGATGACCTGCAGTCTATGAAGATGGCATTTGGATATTCCGGTGATGATTCGTTACGCGTCTGTGTTTGCATTTTCTGATCGATTCGACAGCATCGGATACGTCCTTTTGGTATGGACTCGACGTGCGTGATATCCATCACGACAATCATCTCTCGTGTTGATCTCTTCAGGTGTGTAATGCAACTTACATCGGAGTATCTTGCGATTCGAGTGGAGATGTGATCTCCATCATTCTCGAAGGCACCGATGGTAAACACGGAGGATATCTTCATCCCGCTGTGGGGAATCTGGTCAATCTGACACGCTTATCCATCACATCATTTTCCCTCAAAGGACAGATTCCATGGACATCCATCGTCCAACTGACTCAGCTGACGTCACTCAACCTCGAAAATAATCGACTGACGAGTGCGTCATTCGAATCATACACGACGTCTAATCGGCATCTCAGGCATCATCCCCACCAGCACCGGGCTGACCGGGCTCAAGTACCTCTATCTGACGGGTGCAGACCATCTGGGAGCGACTCTGACACCTTTCTCCTCTCTCACCGGACTGATGGAGCTGAGGTGACTTATGGAGATCGATGATGATGATGATGACGAGAGAAGATGTGGTGGATGCAATCTGACTGGAACTATGCCGATGACGCTCAATGGATTGACGGCTCTGAGAAGTCTCAATTTATCATCGTGAGTGATGGGATCACGATCGTTGTCATCATCGTCTCATGCGTCGCATCATCCTGGATCCGTCCAGCTCATCCTCCTCATGATCACACGATCACCGTCATCATCACCGATCCATCATCAACCATCTGACGTGACGAACAGGAATCATCTCGTAGGTCTCTTACCCAACATCTGGGGCAGCTTTCCCTTGCACGACCTCGATCTACACAACAACAATTTTACCGGTGAAAAATCCAACTTCCACGAAAATTCGACTCAAACTTTTCCAGGGTCCATTCCAACTTCTCTCAATTCAAATTTGCTGGATGGCTTGTTTTTCTTAGATCTATCACAAAACTTATTCACTTCTGTTCCTGGCAATTTCAACTTTCTCAATTGTAGTCTGAGAGGAAATCCTCTCCCGTGCTCGTCAGCCAATTTGACTTGTCGTACCGATGGAAATCTGTTGTGTCAGAATTCTCTGGTCAGAAAGACGTTGCAGACCTTTTGGAAGAGCTTGGGAGGTGAAAGAAGGAACGTGTGATTGAGATTGACGTACGCAGGATCGAACGATATATGGAGCACTCCAAATGTGAGTGCTCACGATCGTCCTTGTAATAGGAATAACCTCGTCCACACCATGATCTCATCACATCCCTCATTACTCCATCATCACATCACGATCACATCATCAGCAGCATCTCGATCGCCATCACATCATGATCACATCATCACATCGTCATCACATCATCACATCACCATCACATCATCACATCACGCTCTCTTCACCTCATCACCACATCGTCTCACACTCGTAGTACTGCGACACATCACGCTACCCCGGCATCCTCTGCAGTGACAACGACACCATCACAGGCATTCTCATCGATGGAGCCCTCCTTCCCAGCACATCAGGCTTCATCGACCCTGCCATCGGCAGCCTCACCAACCTCACTGTCTTATCTATGACTGGTTTGGAACTCTCTGGCGATATTCCGAGCAGTCTGGCCAACTTGACCTCTCTGAGGCATTTGGACTTGTCTCGTAACCAGCTGTACGGTCAGGTCATGGATCTGAACCTGCCGAATTTACAGTACGTCAATCTGTCGCAGAATCGACTGAGCGGCGCGATTCCGACGATTCCATATGCGACTACGCTCGACTTGAGGTGAAGAGGAGTCTGCAATTTCGAAAGATGTCTTAAACGTGTGCAGTTATAACAATTTCACATCTCTCGGGGACAGCATCACAGATGCATTGAGAGTGTGTGACTTGTCACATAATCTCTTTCCTTGTCTACCTCGTGCGTACGAGGCAGGCGTCTGCGTTGTAGATTGTGTTCCCGCCTCGAAGACGGCTCTATCTACACTGCGAGGAATGTGGAGCAGTCTGAAGGGTGGGAGATCCGATTGAAATTTCGCGTTTCTCATCGTAACAGGTCCCGGGCAACTGTGGACCAGTGATAACGTGAGGTGTCATTCTCATACAACACTTACGTACAGCAGTACTGTACGTATTATGGTGTCACCTGTGACGAACGAGGATATCCCAGTGAAATTTCCCTGGAGGGTAATGGAGATCTGCTGTTCAACGGTACGCTCCCAACGGATCTGGGACTCCTAGTCAACCTCACCACCCTCAGCATGTCCCAAATCTCCATCACCGGACAATTACCCGACAGTCTCGGACAATTGAAGGGTCTCAGGATCTTGAACTTGACCGGCACACAATTATCCGGACCCATACCTGCCGTCACCCTGCCGAATCTGGAGGTACTCGATCTGAACCAGTGAGCATCCACATCATCACATCACATCAACATCAACATCAAATCACATCCACATCAACATCAACATCCACGGCATCTGACGAATCTCATCGTCATCTCAGCAATCTACTCACCGGACCCATCCCCTTCTCCATCGGCTCGTGGAGAAACTTGACCCATTTGGACCTTTCCCGCAACGCTCTGAACGGCTCCATACCTTCTTCCCTCAATCCTTCTTCCCTCCCCTCACTCGTCTCGATTCACTTGAACGATAATTTTTTCTCCTCCATCAGCGAAGGAGCGGCCGCCTTCCATTTCTCCATCTGTGACCTCAGCCACAATGAATTCCCTTGTTTTCCGAGATATGTCGTTGGAACCTGTCAGATCGATTACAGGTCCTGTGGTGATGACGTGAAGAGTGTCATCAGAGAATTGTACGGGGCAGAAGGTCGTCTGACTGCATCGGATGCGCAGGTGACGTTTGAAATTCGAAAGGTGGAGGTTGGCGGGAATTGACGTAGATCAGGCCATCTTGACATCCATCACGAACACCACCCGCCAGACATCTGACGTGAGATACTTCTATGAATACTCCATCTACAACACTGTAGATTGACTCGCCATCAGTTACCCGCCCTTCTCTCTGCCCTCGCCGCCCTTGTCATTCGCACTCGCACGAATCAGACGGACTTTTTCATGTTCGGCGACGGCATCGAATTTTCCGCGAACAATTCACGATCAGTGGACTTGTCCTCGAAAACATTCACCTTACCTCGCACGAATATTTCTGTGAGATTTCCAGCTTCTATCGGCCTGGACGTGGATGGTAAATCATCTCTCTTGTTCATTCTTTTCTAACGTAAGAGAAGATATCGTGGTGACTCTGTCTTCTGTGTCTCACAGGAATACGACGACGTAAGTGATGATGATGAGATGATGTCACGATGATCATCTGATCGTGACTCATGAACGATAGATATGGTCCGATCGTTGGCGTCAGCATTTTGGACCTGTACGGAAACGAGAGAGAGGTGAGCGGACTCTCCCTGCCCATCAATATTACCATGGGAACCGTCCCAGATCTTCCCAACGGAACCGGTGAGCTTACCCTCATTCGTGATATCTCACGTGATGTCTTCAGTTGCCGTGTGTCTATTTTGGGACGAGGGCAACAAGAATTGGTCCAGGGATGGATGTTCATCTTTCATCGATGTAGAGAAGAGAGTGATATGTAGTTGCCTCCATCTCACCAATTTCACCGTTGGAGCTGCAGCTCCATCTCTGACTCCGCCGGCGCCATCGTCTTCTTCGGGTACGAAGAGAGAAGTGGTCGTGGCAGTTTCTGTGGTTGTCGTCAGTCTGGTGATCATCATCATCGCCGTGGCTGCTTTCGTCATCATCAAGAGGAAAAAAGTGAACTCATCTCTATTTTCATATCTCTTCTGCCTCTTTAGTAACATCTCACAATTCACATCGCATCATCACATCATGGATCGATCACATCATCATTGACACATCAGATTGACGATCATCTCAGTCTTATGTCACCGATACATGTCTCACTACGATCGTGGAGGACGTACACAACGACATGTCTGGCAAGATCGAGTTCATCGAATCGATAGAGAAGAAGGAACACATGGAGATATGGAAGGGCAGGCTCAGTGGTATGACAGATGTCGTCCTCAAGATGTGTAGAGAGCCTACAAGAGTCGGTTCTCTCAGAGACGAAGCACTCCTCATGCAGGTGTGCCACCATCGATGCATCACCATCGTCATCTGTGTCGCTGACGATGAGTAGACTCTGCATCATCCCAACGTGATTCAATATCTCGGACATCATTTAGAACATTCAGGTGATCGCTCTCGATGATCTCGATCGGGCGTGATGCTGACACCTGCATAGAACCCCACTTTGTCATGGAATGGATGAGAGATGGCAACCTGCGAAACTATTTATCCGCACATCCTGACGGTCTGACCACCTCTGAAATCTTGTCGACGTGTGTCCATCACATCACGTATCACATCGATGACGTTCAACAGCCTTCTACAAGTAACACAAGGTATGACTTACGTCGCAAAGAGTGGTCTCGTTCACAACAACTTGACTCTGGAACACGTGAGTCTTAGACGTAAGATCGTAGATGCAAGATGTTGATGGAGATCAGGTGGTTCTATCTGCGACAGATGGAAAAGTTGTGGCGAAAATCTGTAGCTTCTCTCGATGCGTCGAAGAAGGTTCGAAGGTGAACCGAGAAAACAAGTTTAGACACGCGGTGAGGGTCCCATGAGGAGATGGACTGAGGGAAACAGGCACCAGAGGTGGTAGAGAATGCAGTTGTCTGTCCGGCGGATGTGTGGTCGTTTGGAATCATGTTGCTCGACATCACCTCCGAAGAAGATGTGATCAGATCGCATGATTCGAGTGGATCTCATGTGTTCCAGATGTTGACCAATCTATACGAAGGATGTGTGAATCGAGATGCAGAGAAGAGACCAAGCTTCTCCCATATACACACGCGCCTGTTACAGAGGAGAGAAGAGGAAGAGCTTTCCATGCGTGGTCGATCGACCACGGGTTCTTTCCGTCTGGCACCCGTTTCAAAGGCCTTTGTCGAAGCGACGAGCGATAATTACGATCAAGATGAATGAACAATCGAGAATGATGGCGGGTGTTTTGACGTTATGAAAATCTTTCAAATTCGCATCAGAAAGACCACCGCTCCATGATCTTCACAGTGTCCAGAGATGATGAATGAAAGCGGTAAGAGGCCATACGAAGGTATGGATAATGCAGAGGAGTCTCCTTCACTCCAAGACGAGAGGTTGAGGAATGATTATGATGGGCCCACGGTGTTGGTACCTCCTGGCGAAGGTCTGTTTCGCATTCTGCAGCAGCCGGCTGATAAGCAGAGGAAATCATACAAGTATGTATCACATATATCTTCACCACCCTGAAGAACATCACAGGAACGAGAATCGATATCTGTTACCTAATCCGATGGTCATATGCCCGATTCAGACGATACCTCCATTCGTTAATGGAATCGTCGCGGTCAAACTCATCTACGAAAATCAACACGGTGAGGTCTATTCCACGTCTGTAGATGTGTTCTCTTGTAGGAGGTGGAATTTGGGATGACCCATCGCAGTCCCAGACCCTCCCATACAACAGAACCTTCTTCATGGGAACCTCATTAGAGAGTTAGATGTCAACGAAAAGAGGGCGTGCTTCGTCTTAAAATGTCTAGGAACCAGCGATGGCCAGAGGTTCAAAGTGAGATCAGCTGATCGCATGGTATCGGACAGACACTGACCACCATCAGCTCAACTTTAAAGTTTTATACACAAAAGTGGGGGATCAAGACAACATTCTATACGAAGAACAATTGGACTCACAACCATTTGTGGTCACATCGAACAAGAAGAAACAGCCCATCAGTGAGACGACCATCACTCCATCACCTTCTCACCTGCTGCAGACAAGCCCATCATCCAGGATCTCAAGCCTGCCTTTGGCTCGAACGACACGGAAACAGAGGTGTGCGGCATCATGTCTCCTCCATCATGTTGACACGAGCAGGTTTGGATCAAAGGAAGCCAGTTCACAGACAAAGCGGGTATGACCGTCAAGTTTGGAGGATATGAAGCCCGTGTCATTGATGCCGAAGACAATCTCATCACATGTCTGGCACCATCTCGATTAGATCTGCAGCATGAGACGAAAGTGTCTGTAGAAGTATCCAACTACCATCCAAATGAGGGTGTCATCGCTGGAGACAAAAACTTGGAATTTGTCTATCTGGTGTGACATGATTGCATTGCACCATCCCCATCATCTTCCATGCAACGCATGACAAAGTCAAGAACGAGAGAGGATAAAGAAGCTCGAAATGTATTGATCGTGACGTTTAATTGAGATCCAAGGCGGGCTTACTGGCCAGAATGAGTCCCACAATGAGACCGTAGAGGGCAAGAGCTTCGGCAAAGATGAGGATGAGGATGGTGCCCACGAAGAGCTTGGGTTGCTGTGCGGTAGCTCGAACACCTGCGTCTCCAGCGACTCCGATTGCATATCCGGCCGATAGACCAGACAGACCGACACACAGACCGGAACCGAGGGCGGCGAAGGCCTTTCCGTAGTTGTAACGAACGGATTGGACTGTAGGATTAGCATTAGAAGATGTGATATGGATGTTTTTACATCGGTTTCAATCGGGGTGGGAACATGATGGAGAGGAAGACTTACCGTTCGTGGCGATAATCACAGCAATAATAAGACCGTAGATACCAATGACACCAGCCATAACCACTGGAATGATAGAACGCATCACCAACTCGGGCTTGAGAACTCCCATGGAGGAGATACCAGTACCTGCCTTAGCTGTTCCATAAGCGGCTCCTGCACCTGTTGCACGTGTGACCCTCTGAGAATAAAATGTGTTTATATCGACTCACATGCAAAAACGAGGGCGGCTGAACTGCCGGCGAAACCGAAGAAAGCCTCGAAAGGAAGAGTCTCGTCACCCTGTCTGGACATTTTGAAATGGGTTGAAGATGTTGATGCAGATGAAGGGGGTTTGGTTCATTGTAGACGCCAATTATTGAGAAGCACATTCTCGCTTCTTTTAAAAGAACAGAAGCAGTTGGCCACAAGCTTCTGTAGAGCATTGTGAAGACCTCTTCCATATATCAAAGTACGACCGAACTCTTCAGACGGCATTTTAGTTCCCCATCTGTGATACACGGCATTCTTGTCATCTGCACAAGTATTTCACTCAAAACAACGTGATCACACCACGGACGAAGACTAGTGTGGTCTCCTCTAGCACTCATTTTTCTGATTAATGGTGACGACGCTGTTGATCTTACCTGAGAGTACAAGTGTTATATCTTTTACAATAGGGACGGTCAATTTACTGAAAGATTGTCGACGCTGACATTGGGTGGTTCTACTGGTCACATCGGCAGACTACCAACTCGCAATGACCTTTCCAAAGGATATCACTGCTGTGATAGTTCTAACAACACATGAAGAATAGTTATCAATGCGTAATCTGCTCCTCGTTTCCATGTGATAACAAGGCATTTAAGGCACCCCCTTTATGAGATTGCCGGTAGGGCACCCTTTGCCAGTGTACCGGAAAATTGTCCTATCGTGAAGACTTCGGCACTGGCAGACAAATGATCGTGTGGGTCCCTGTACTTTTTTGACACACACCGACGTGCTCGGGAAGTGTGGACTTCTCGCAAGAACTCCACAGTCTCAATCGACGGTAACGCAACGTGTTCGCGTGTATCGAAACTGAATCACGTTAAGAGTGCAGCGATGTGTTACGCCGGCTGAATGGAATATTTCTCTTCGTGTCACCCTGGGTTTGCGGGACTTCCGAACTCAAGCCAAGCGATGTCAAGATTTATTCTGCCAGCGAAGAGACACAAACATAGAGATGAAGAGACAGAGAGTCACAGATGAAGTCAATACAGAGGAGAGATCTGCCTTCGCCGTGTTGACGACAGATGAGAGACCGACGATGGTTATCAAACGGAGGAGTGGTAGTTCTGTAGGGGAAATCATCTTGCAGAATCAGGCGGCTGAAGAGTTGCTGACTCAGGTCGTATCAGACGAGAGGTAATCATCTGGAATGCACCATCTCTGAAACTCACGCGGTGCAGTCTCTACCCCCAATTTGCAGCAGCCGTCGATTCAGTTTATAAGACAGGTCAATCGGCAGAGGCAATCGTCAACACATTACAACACACCATTAAGACCAAGTGAGGAGGTGCTTCTCCGCATAGCATCTTAATATTTCAATTAGACTCAGAAGTGCCACACTGTCGAATCAACAATATGTTATCGTTACCGCAAAGAAGATGAAGGAGGCGAAACGATCTTGGGTCCAGTTACAACATGATGCAATCCCGCCTCGCAGGAATCTATTTGAGGAGAGCCCTGAACATCCCATCGGTCCACTCATCAACACCGTGGAACAAGATCTCATCAGCCGCACACTGGGCACGAGTTCAGTCTTTCTTCTCATCACTTCGGAGGTGATTCACATCATCATCCGATCCATTCTCATCTTCTTTCAGCTAGTCGAGCCAGGCATAGTGACATTCTTCGCTGTGAATCCTGGAGTTGCTGCTCGGTATGGATATTCCAATCCATTACAAATTCGAGGAAAGACATCACGTGAGGAAACCTTCCCTCTTCCCTCCAACATCTTCTCATCGACAACAGAGGAACTGGGTCTGTCTCCACCTGAAGTCATGAACATGGCGAGACAACACAGATCTCATTATGACCCAAACATCCAGAGGGCCAGCTACTCTTACGATATCGCCAACGTCACTATGCTCTGTGAGAACAAATTGGTGTGATGATAAATCACATTGCGATGATTAACATTACATCAGATCAGTCCGGGTGTGAATCTGTCTGTCCTCTTCGCTCTGTCGAAGCCAGAACCCACATTACCTGCACCACCGAAATCGATCCTACCTCCCGTCATCCTGGATCAGAGGTGGAACAACCACCACTGGGATGTCTTCTTAGAGGATCTACTCAACCACGCCAAAGACAACGCACAATACACGTCACCAACACGACAGAAGCTACCAGGTGAGAACATCTATCACGAAGAATAAAACAAAATAAAACGTGGCTGAACTCTCGCAGCCGCCTTCTTTGAGAACCCAAACTGTGTCTACTGTTACGTCTACCAAGGAGCAGAGGGCTTCTTACCTTCTGGACAGAGCGATGGTTTCCGATGGAAATCGAGTTGCAGCACGACATCACAAGGTGAGATGACATGATGACATCGTCCTCCATGTGAACTCGTCCACAGGTTGTCTGAAGAAGAGATACTTCTATGCGAGTACGGCGGATGGAAAGAAGCTGAGACGCCGCGTCATGTGGACTGAGAAGATTCCGAACCTCTTCATCGTGGAATACAGACACATCAGCCACTGTGGCCTCGTTCAAGCCGAATACCTCCTGGGACCCAGCATGATGGACTGGCCGGTTGTAGTGCAGCATCTGTGCGCTCAGAAGAATCATCAAGTCTTGAGGGCCATGAATGAGATCGTGAGTCATCGAATCACATCGCATCGGAGATGATGAGACGATGAGTTGCTGATGTCCTTCAGAGTCAGCACTTTGATTTGGGAGCCATGCTGAGTGAAACGCCGGCACCCGATGAGCCGCACGAAGTCATCTCTTACGTCAACGGAATACTGAGCCATTGGGCTACGGACCATCACAATAAGAACATCCCTCTCTTGTGATAGTATCAATGCAGCCTGTACATATAAAAATTGGGATCGAGAGTGGCGTCATCATTCATCACGTGATTTCGTCGCAGACGTCGCTTGTCATTCGACAGAGCACTCGATGTCGTCATGACCTGCGGTTGGTCAGCTTTTCTGTTCGTGTGAACATCCTCATACATAACCCGCAGCTGCATTGCCCACGCGACACTTCAAACTTTCAAGGTCATACGATTGAGTGGACAAAGATCTGTCACGAATGCCCTTGTCTTGCTAAAAGTATTCGGCATCATCACCAGACGATGATGTCTATCACGGTTTGTGATGAATACATTTCGAAAAGATTGTAGTTGATACACTGCTCCTTCTTTGAGTTCTATAAGAGTATACAGGGAGAGTTCTATTCGAAAATCGAATCAAGCGATAGAGCGAAAGCCAGAATGATTGCGACGAGACACATGAGCTCGCCCTTTCCTTCACTGCTCGTCCCACCTTTTCTTCATCAGTAATCGGAGGTGACGGTGATGTCTATGTTCGCGATGAGATCACCTCCTCGATGCGTTGTCTCGATGCTGGATGACGATCCACCATTGACATAGTTCGAGATCTCGCTTGGGAGATGATCGACCGAATAATAAGCCGCAGATCGATACACAGCTTTGACTATCTGATCTCGTCATTCTTCACGTGATGCATCGTGCACGCACCGCAGGGGGCGAAGGAAAAGGTCCGTAGTATTGATCTTGTTTTGCCACGACCCAATTATTGATGAGCAATTGCATGCTGACGCTTGGTGTGACGAAATCACCGGTCGCGTTAAAGTGGAACTTTCTGTCAACGAGCCTATTGAACTTGACTGGCCTGATATCATTAGACATCAGGTAGAAAGGAAAATGTTTACCTCCCACTGAGATGCAAAGAGGTTGTTCGGTTTGTATGTCGACTGATACCAGATGTTGGAGTCATTGAGAGGTAGATTCTGTTCTCTAATGGATATCGATAAGAAGAGAACGAGGAGAAGACGTGATGTGAGCCGCATGTCGGTCGATCGAATAACGGATGGCTGACACAAGATCAGACGTCAATCTCATGTCACAGTCTACTGCTGCTCAACACACATCCATCACATCGCTCATCGTCACAACACCACATCTCTTACGATCGAATCACACATCACATCTCCTACGATCGAATCACACATCACATCTCCATCTTCCAGACAATCATCTTCTTTATCATCATCACTGAGCCCTGACGATCCTCTCCCTCGACTGTTGGTAATAGTTCCACGTCTCCTTCGCTTCTTTCGGCCTCTTTAACTCGATGAGGAGGATAGTGTAGTTGCGATACACCACGGGGTGGATTTCACGTCGGTTGACGGCCTCTTTAAACAGCCTCTCTGCGTCAAAGTGTCTCTTCTGTCTTAATCTGAGGCAGCCGAAGTTGTTGAGTAGGCTGGTGCTGGCGCTGCCGATTCGCATGGCGGCCTCGTATACTTTCTCTGCTGTTGAATGGTGAGGTGGTGATCGAGTGATGGATGATGGTGTTGATGATGAGTGTGACGATGATAATGGTTGTGTGATGGTGATCATGATCGTGTGATGATGTTGTGATGCAGATGATGGTTATGAAATGATGAGGAATCGACCTGCTTGTTCGTTATTGACAGTGAACGCCAACCAATCTGCATAGACACACAAGGCCGATGCATTATTCTGTCATCATGTCATCATCATCTCCATCACCTCGTGACTCACAGGATCACCCTCCAAGGCCTGTAGATAGTACTCTTCTGGATTCTCCCTCTCGTTCTTATCTAAGAAACAAGCGTATTTGAATAGCGTGTACGTGTCGTGCGGATCACAATCGATCGCCCTCTGGTAATAGATATTCGCCTCTTCGCTCGCATCTGCTTCGTTGTAGATCGAACTTTTGGCGGGAAAATCTTCCGAGAAATTTCTCACCGACGAATTCGTAACAATCAGCGAGATTTCGAAGAGAATTCTTGTTGTCGGGATTGGATGAGAGTGCCTTTCTGAATCGGTCGATGGCCAGGGAGTACAAGTGGCCTGACTCGGGTGCCAACTTTTTGGCAGCCTTCAATTTGAGGACGAAGCCCTCGGCGTGGGAGACGATATTCATGTGTTTCACTCGTTCGGAGAAGTCTTCGAGATCGACCTGATGAGATGTGAGTGGAAGGTGATCGTAATGATGATGGATGGTGATCGGATCGAGTGATGGAACGAGGGGTGATGATCATGCGAAGATCGATCGTGACATGATCATGTGATATGTCACGATCATCAGATGATCACGAGGGGTTGATCGGGATGAGACGATCATCACAGCGAGATGGATGATCATGACATGACGATCATCACCGAGCGATCAGATGAAATGTCTCACCTCATCGAAAGGTGCCCTCAATTCAAAAGCCGAAGGAAATTGAAAACACTGCTGTGCATTCACAGACATGACCAGCCCCATGACTTTACAAACTTCCGAGAAGAGGTGACTCCTGCCATCCACGAGTCCCAATTTTCCGCTAGATCTCACGATGTAATCTCGAAGCGAAAATTCGGCGGGTTTTCCATTGGGACTGTACAGTTCGAACCGTGAATGCTCCGGAAAATAGACGCCTGTCAGAATTCAACCGTATTCTTCCGTTCTTCCGATATTTACCCGGTGGCTTCTTGCTGATGAAAGATTCGACGAATTCGGAAGAAATGAGGAATTTTCGCTTCAGCGAGTTGTAGATCATGTGTGACCAGTAAGCTGAAGACTCGTCTCTGTTTCCAAAAATAGAATTGAGCTCGCGGATGATCATCTTCTTGTAAGGGACATCTCCCTGAGTTTTCACCTGAATTTCGTTACGATTTCCTTTCTATTATTTCTCTTTCATGATGATCGACAATCATATCTTGCTGAATTCATAATACATATCACACGATAGAATAAGAAGAATGATTTCGTAACACACGAATATAAGAAGACACTTTAATCTCACCTCTCTCGCCATTTCTCTCAATTTAGTCTGCATCATCTGTTTGATCGTTCGCGACACCATTTCGATCAAAATGATGTACCGCCAGTATTTTATACCTTTGGATAGATAAGCCCTGTCACACTTGAATATTTTCACTCTTTTTCTTTTTTTCACCTGAGTAGACCGAGATATCGAACGTTGATGCCGTTGTGATGCAACGATTCGATCAGTGGATACTTCTTTGAAACTGTTCCACCATCATCATCATCACGACACGATCGTCACATCATCATCACTCACCCTCTATCTTCTGCTCCTCTAATTGAGATGCAAACTTTGGCACCGTCGAGAATAAGAGACTGCTCGTGGCATTTCTGATGTCATCGTTGATCTCGATCCTCTGTTTTCGATCCAAGAAAGAAGAGAAGGCATCGCTGCACAGTGGTTTCGGATACGTTCTCACGAATTCCGGCCGGAAGAGATTGACCAAGAAGGAACTCATGATGCTGTGACGTCATCAATCGTCATGGTGACGTCATCGATGGTACTGACCTGGGTTCGGGTTGGATGGGAGGGAACAGCCGAGCGAAGTCGAGGAGGTACACCTATTTGCAAGTGTAAGGTGATGATGGTGGTGGTGGTGGATGATGATGATGGTTGATGATGGTTGATGATGATGATGATGATGATGATGGTTGATGATGGTTGATGATGGTGATGATTGTACGTCAGGCTATCACGATGATAGTTCAAGGTTCACAATCAGTGATGACGATCACCATCGTCATGCACAACATCACACCTTTCTATCCAGCCCGATGTGAGCTTCCAGATCTACCGGCGTACAGATCTCCAGACCTTCAGACCCGGCGATGTGCTTCCTCAGATTCAAGATCTGAAGCCGATCATCCATCTACAACGCCAATGGTTTACCTTTCCCAATCGTTCCATCTTCTCTTTGACGCTGTCGTCCGACATGTGCACTTCGCATTTTCCCGACGCGTTACTGATGAAATTTCGGTGAAATTTGGAGTCGAATGGACTCACTGTGCACCGTAGACGATCGTGCTCTCTGTTATGGGACAGGTGGACATGGCTGATTGTACGTCAGGTCATCACGATGGGGTTTAAGGTTTAGAGAATCGAGTTCAACATCCATCGTCATTTCGATTTCGTTTTCGATTCTCTCAAATTTCACGGACGATGTGGGTTTTAAGGTTTAAACGATGTACGACGATTTTGTGATGTGATCGACGCACCTATCAATCGAAATCCTCTGTAGTCGACTAATACGGCCATTGGTACGTGTAACGGTTTGACCCAGCAGTTGAAAACTTGAGTGAGTGACCTCAGCTGTTCTCTCGTCGATACATGCGAAGATATCTCTTACGACATCTCACCTCGTGGCCTGCCACTTTGATTGCTCCCACGTCACCTCCAAAAAGATTCGCCGAATCGACTGAAATTTTTGTGAGTTTTCCGCGAAATTTTCGTGAAATAAAATCACCCGCAAATTTGAAATAAATTCCCTGTACAAAATATTTATCGCCCCCAGCAACTGTTGAAATGAGTTTTCGTGGAAAATCCGTGGAAAGCTCACATCCTTTACCCTCTAATGGTTTGATCGTCTTGTCTTTCGCGTCCAGGTGAACTTCGGTGATGATGATTTTGCCGTAATTCTTTGCAGCAGAGATGAAATTACGTCCCAAATCTGCCAGCTGTTGATACACCTGACACATATTGGTTGGCGGTGAAAAGAGTGATGATCGTGATCATGATGGTTGCGACATGGATGATGATGTACCTCCTGCCGTTTGTCTTGTTTCGTATCTGGAGCGGATAATTCTCTGACTGATTCTACAACGGCTTGAAATTCATCGTTCCACGTCTCCCCCTCTTGACTCGATAATTTTCTCTCTTGCATGATGCTCGATCTGATCGTCGTCACGATCATCGCCATCATCCTTCACTCACCTCATGGGTCCCACCTTATTGTGAAGGAAATGTTCTGGACCGTAGCCCGTCGCTGGTGACAGCATGTCGGCCTTCTTGTACAGATCCTGATCACCATCACCATCATGTCACATCATCATCATGTCTTCACCACATCCATAAAGTCATCATCGCTAGGGAATTGTTCTTTGTATGGTTTCCAGCTGATGCGACTGCCAACGGGGATATTTACGCCAAAAAGGTTGACGCGCTCCTCGTAATCTGAATCGTTCGAGTAGCCGCTGTTCTCTAAGAGTTGTCGTCCAGATAGCGTGACGGTGTTGAGCTTCGGCGAATCACCCGACTGTCGTTTCTTATGAGATGAGATGTTTGGAGATGAGAGACTTACGGATGTGCTGGAAGATTCACTCAGATTCGTTACTTGTGTCTTACACCGGTTGATCGAACCTGATATGGAATCAGATGGATCGATGATTCCTCGATCGTTACCCCTCAGATCGAAATCGGAGAAACGTTTCGCATTGATTGCGATGTTCTGTGGCTTGGCGGGCTCGACTGCGGGAAACATGTTCCTTAGATCACTCGTCTTCTGTTGCCGAGAGGTGATCTGTTGGACTTGAGGATGATCTAGAGGATGTGCAAACTCTTGAAAGTGTTCGGGGTTCCTCTGTGATTGATATCAGATGTCGGCGATGATTCAGCGTCAATCTGCACCCGCTTGCATCCTTCGGCTGCGTATTTACATGTGGGTCTACCCGTGGGATAGAATTCACTCTTATCTAAGATCTTCTTCCGCCGTTCCATAATGTGAATCGAATCGATGGCATCCTCATCGGGTATAGATAGAGGTACGGGTTGGAGGTACCTCCTATGTCGCCGTCCCTCACTAAGGAGGCGCACTGTGTTCACTTGATCCATCACTTCGTGTTTCAACACGAACGGGTAGTGTTGGTTGATTGTAGACTGACATCAGATGAAAAGTGATCCCAACTATGTGTCAGGTGTGTATAGTGTGACACACCAGCCATTCGATCGTGCACGCGATCGTGCATGAGATCATGCAGGTGAAACTAGTGGTTGCACACCTCTACTCGACCACTTGATGAGCGCACTTTCTCATATACTTATTCCCACACTCGTTTTCAATGTACGATTGATCGTCGCGTCTGCCTCGAGGCGCAAGTTCATAAACACCTAAGCATTGAACGGCACAGCCATCTACCCATAATAAGACGACATCATCAAGGCGGCTACCAAGTAGCTCGGCAGTCTTAGTCGTCAGGGACGTGTGCAACATCCGAGCGTCACTGCTAAAGCGGATCCCTCGGTGAGCATTCCTCGCGATGCGAAGGGCGAATGATTAGTTTCTGTAGGATTTATCCAGAGCTTCACATTCGTACGTCCCTCATTTAATTATCAACTCAAGCAGATACGTTCTCTGACGTTGAAATTTTTTGAATGTGGTCGCAAGACCACCCCAACAAGAGAAAAGATGATGCGAAAAGCGAGATGATGGTGATTTTATTTGTGTCGTCGACCACTGCTGCGGCTTCGAGGTCTGAACTAGTGGATGTAACCATGGTATCAGGGTGATGATTCCATGCACGGTGTGGAATCGTTGGTTGCTAATCAACAGCTTCATCACCCGATCTCGACTCTAAAAATATTTCAAGAGAAAGCGCATGGGAACAGGCTGCGTTCGAGCTGCAGCAGTCGCTCCATCTGAAGAACCCGAGAGGCGGATATCAGCTCCTCCTCCTTACGCGGCACCGAATGAAGGTGATGCCGATTCGTGTTGGTATCACATCATCAGTAACACCTCTTTAGACAGTGAGAAGGAGAATCCTCCAAGGAAATCGCAGTCTACTGTTCGCAGTGTTAGTACGCCCGAACTGGTGCCTGACAAGGAATTACAGAGGAGGGAGTTGATCAACAGTATCAATGCTCGGTCTCTAAATCGATCGATATCAGCCGGAGTAGCGGTTCAAAAGTAATCACAGCGCATCGCGATTGCATTTGATTCTTCATCAGACGTCCCGTCACCGCCAGCAGTGGTAGCACCAGTTCTTGTGGGTTTGTCTCCAAAGAACAAACGAAGAGAGTGGACATCCTTGATGAGATGTTGAACTCGAACATGCAACAATTGTCCAGCGCAGATCTACAGAGAGATCGCGAGATGATGATGGACACGCCTCTTAGATCAGATTTGGTAGCCACAGAGGTAGTTCAACTCTCTAAATGAAGAGCCTGACGGTATACAGAGCACACAGTTCAACCTTCCTGAAGCTTCGATGATCGATGACAAAAACATCGATGAGAAGCCAATGGAGTTGAAGATACAGAGAAATCAGCTTACGATTCAGAAGATATCCAAGACAGATGTAGACTCTCTGCAGCAAGAAGACGTAGAAGCCGCTTAGATCGAACGATATTGTACAAAGTAGTGGCGATGGGACCGGTGCATCATTTAGCGTTGGTGGCAGAATGATCTCATAAAACGGGCGGTGTATCGAGTGCACATTTGGTTACAAATGCTGCATGATGAATACGCAGAAGAAGACACAGCAGACGAGTTCGAGAAGAGTGAACCTGAAAAAGAAGCCGAAAATGTGAGAAAAAAGCAGGTTGTAATGAGCAATAAAAAAGACAGATCAGCATCACCACCATGAGCTCCACAGACGTCGAATCGATTGCTCCCTTAGAGGGCAAAGTTAACTCTCTTTTAGGAGAAACTTCACCTGCTGCCACCGATGCTAATCTCAGTCTCGTGAAACTCTATCAGTTCCACCCTGAGCGTCTGAACAAAGACATATTGTCCAAAGTCCTCGTCAGGTCTCTCATGAATCTTCCTTCCAATGATCTCCAATTGATCCTCTATCTCCTTCCAGAGAAGCAGGTGAGACTCGAACGATGTCGGGAGAGACATTGATGAAGATAAATAGCACGCCGAGGAGCCAACATTAACGGTCGTACGTCTTTCTAACCATTTGGAGAGAGCTCAGTATGCGAAATTCTGGGAGGCCACCAAGGGCGCTCAAGAACTTCTCTCTTCCGTACCCAACTTCCACACGACGGTTCGAGAGTGTGAGATCATTTGCCCCATACGACATGATTCTAATCGTACTCAGTCATCTCCTCCATGATCACCTTATCTCACCGTACCATCCGTATCGAACAACTCGAACAGGTGATTGACGATTTGGAATGTCATCCATTCTAATCGATGTGTAGGTCCTGGGTTTGAGCAAGGAACAGAGCAACAGCTACATCCAAGAGAAGGGATGGTCTAATGACAACGGTGCTATTTCTCTCGGCAGCGTCGATCAGACACAGACGAAGAAGATGTCACAGAACGTGAAGTTTGACGGTGCGCATTTCCATCCATCACTGTCCATCAGATTCTAAAACCTCTCAGATCTCTCACGGATACTCAAGACTCTCAACAAATGAAAGAATACAGATGTGATCTCGTCTTGTCATTAAAAGATTACACATCTCGTTTATACACTATTTTCAATGCAAGCTGATGGCCTTCAGTCTTTTGTATTCTTGATGCCAATCGATGATCCGTCTGGGCTGCACGTCTGCTCGCGTCGTGTTCTCTTGTCGATTCGTATTGAAGGCAGAGTCTGAAGATGAAGACATCTGCATGGTGGTGTGGTCTGTATCGTCCATCTCCCCGAATGAGAGCTGCTCGTTCATGTCGTATAGAAGGTGTGCTGCGAGGACGTCCAAGTTGGGATACGATGCCTCCTCTAAAAGTACTCGAAGATTACCTTCGAAGCCTCGCCATGGGTTGGCGATGTCGTCCGTGTTGTTGTTGTGCACCATGTTGGTTCTGTTGACTATGCTTTGGCTGCGGGTGATCCTCTTTGCGTGTGGCGTGACAGATAGGGCGGGGTAGAGGAGCACCTGTGTCAGCGAGAGCGATAGGTCCAGTTCATCTCACACGTGATTTCATCGAAAACCAGTAGAATTCGACGAAAAATATTCATCTAGGCGTCAGCTGCAGCGTCGAAGCTGATTCTTTTCGGCTAGTTTTACGCTCAGCAGGAGGATGATGTAGAATAGAGGGGACGCCCTCTATAGAAGTCAGGGGTTCAATTTGGATCTCGAAGTTTGTGGGAGGCGTGCGTGGGCAGGGAGTTGACTTTTCAACCGATAAGGGAGGGGAATGGAAAAGATGTTGTAAATTCTCTATATGGGCAGGGATCATGATGACACTGTTGACCTCTCCTATGAGAAGATACGGGAATTTGGGTGGGAGACCCTACGGCCTTCTACACACATGATGATGAGGACGGTGGCACGTGTAGCTGTCGAAAGTACAGTAAATATCTAATACACAGAAATTCCTCTACAAAGGGAGACGCAATGAATCACGATACGATTGCAACCACCTGCGAGAATGCTAAATCGTCCCGTCCGTATATGCGGTGCTTCTGTGAAGAGAACATCTACAAGCTTTGTCAGACAATCGGTGATTCAATTCGATGTTCCGAATGATGATGTTGATTCAAAGAAGAAGATGACTGCTACGTGATCTTCATATCGAATACGAATCAGAACATACCCGTTTTCTCTGTGACGGGTGCAAATCCTGTTGTATGGGTGAGAATCAGACACGACAATGGACGTCTTCTGACGCCATGGGAGGATTATCACGTGATACTGCTCCGAATCGACAAGAATGGAACATCATGGGTGTATGATTTCGACATTCCCTCCGATGGAGAGCAACCCCCTCCAAATGCATTTCCTCTGGACTTCGAATGGTACGCGAATACGGTCTTGATTTCAGAAAATCTACACGAGCGCTACATAAGGTGATCCTGTCTTCGAAATCGATCCATCTTCACTCATTCGACAAAGAAGGTACAGAGTTGTATCGAAATCGATGTTTTTGAGAAACTTTTCATCTGATCGTTCACACATGATCAAAAACGGGCAGTGTGAGATAATCATTCGGTCATCACATTGTGATCATCCTGATGTGCATTCGACAGGGTTGTCAACTCCTCCTCCTTGGGATATCATCCAACGAGAAGGTGAAGACATATGCTCTCTACAACAATCTCGACCCNAGGTCTGAACAATCTCTTCTCTCATTATGTAAAGATGGAACCATTAGAGGATAGACAAGTCAAACTCGAACAATTGAAGGAGAAAGAGTACGGAGGAGTCTGTGAAGAGTCACACTTCTTTCATCTCTTCGGTTTGAAATAAATCGTGCACGTTGATGATGGATGATGTTCATTGGTTCCTCTCGGCATGATAGCCCATCTTTAATTCTGGATATTGTGCGCACTCGTCCGGCGCTTCATCTCGGAGGGAAGAGAGGTTTAACTCTTGTCTCTGTCCGAGCCAGGCCGCGTGAACTGTGTGGTCTCTCTTTTCATATCGTGTCAATGGATGAACGAGAACAGAGAGATCTCCATGATTGAGTGCCATCCATCCGTAGACATTGGCGAAGCTCTCAGGGGTACCCATATCTACCTATCGTTCAGCTCGACGACGTGCACGTTGATCTCTTTCGTTCTTGCCTCGTATGAGCCGATTGGATGTGGACCACGAGGGACGTAGTTGACGTTCGATAAAGGGACAGCCGTATACGATTTTGATTCATTCGATCTCTGGATGATCTTCTCTCTGATGTTCAATGCGGCAGCCACCTCTGATTCCATCAAAAATCACAATAGAGGACAGGACGACTTCACCTTCGGAATTCTGTGCGTGGAAGTAGACATGGAAGTGAAACTCTTTCGGTTCGGACATGGTGTCGTTGTGGTTTTGTGAGAATCACTGATGACGACAGTTCCATCGGGATCGCGTCAATCGTATGACAACCCACCATCACATTTTATTTCTCTTTTGCATCTGGCTGATCAGGGTCGAATCTCAGACGTTCACGTGCATTGCACTGGGGACAGAAGGTGGAGCGGTATCATCGACGGCAACTGCATTTCTGATTCAGACGACGGCTCTTCCTGATAATGGTTTCCTTCTTTTAGATTCAGGCACCGTGTTAGATGGTGATGCATTTTGGACTCCGGATTTTACTGATGAGGATGATATGTAGGATTGAACGCGGCCTTGAGGAGAGGATCTTTTGATTTCGATTTGTCTCAAGCAAATGATGATGATTATTCGAGAGCTGTCTTCATCTTACAGAATCACATCAAGGGTGAGCGCTCTTTGTTGCAATGCAAACAGTGATTCAAGTCCAAAGGGTACGCCATATCTCACTCTCACCTGGACCATTATGCAGGTTTCATCGCAGCCTCTCAAACAGATACGAGAGGCAAGATGATCTACGGCATTTCATCTTCCATCGATGCCATCAAGACCCACGTGATGAATGGACCCATATGGGCCAATTTTGCAGACGAGGGTGAGACGTCCATCACCACGACATCTCTCAAGTATAACAGGACCATCACCCATTGGTCAGTACAAATATTCCGTCATCGATGAGCGCTACGTTCAAGTCCCTTTTGGAAATCTCTCCATCGCGGCAGAGACTTTAGCTCATGGCACTCTGAACGGTCGGACTTTCAACTCATCTGCCTTCTTTGTGAGAGATGATGTCACACGACACATCACATTATTCTTCGGTGATGTCGGAGCCGACTCCATCCAATCGTCCACGAGGAATCGTGAAGTCTGTAAACGTGCAGCTCCTCTCATCCGGGAGGGATATCTAGACACCATCTTCATCGAGTGCTCATACACGGAGGAACAACCGACATCACAACTCTATGGACATCTCACTCCTTCTCTCTTGAAAGAAGAACTCTCCGTTCTCGCTTCTCTCACGCGTGATAAGAGCCGGCCACTGGCTGGCATCAACATCATCGTCATACACATCAAGCCGAAATACAATGAAGACGTGAGAGCTACCATAAAGAGGCAACTGGAAGAGAACAATGAATTAGGAGTGCTGTATCATTTTCCAGAGCCAGGTGAGAAACCATGTTACATCGAACCTGGACAAGATCACATGATAGATCTGACTTCTATAGGATCGAGATTCACCTTTGGAGGAAAGAAACTCGAGGTCCGAGACGTTCCATCTGCTTCCGTGAAGACATCATGGCCTATGACACCCCTCGAGAGTGCCGTTGTCGTCTTTTTCGGAGTCATCCTCTGGCTATCCTTCAAACGAGCGAACCAACATAAACCATCGACCGTTTATCGTATCCATCTGTAGACATCATCCACGCATGATCGGCTTTCAATCAATCCCATAATGCACTCTTCTGACAAAGTCAATTCGTTGTAAACAGATGGTTATTCCAGATTACAAAAGTTGAAATGAAAGCTCACAGGATGGAGTCATGTGTATGATCCCAACCACAAGGCTTTCATAGAAAGTCTTGGTCTAAGTTCTGTCTGCTTCTTTAGCTTCACAGACCCGTCCCATTGAAACATCTCATGCAACATCATCACCTCACGAAAACATAAGAAGACGAGCGGAACGAGTGTCTCCTCCCTATGTCACCCGACAGGAGCAGTAGACGTCGCCTGTATACTCACGTTTGTACAGAAGTGAAGCTCTCGGTGGAGGTCTGTGACACATAACCAACCACCTTAAGACAAAGAAGTAGGGTCCAACTGCCTGTGTGATGTTACGAAAGACGTTTGAAGTTTTCTGGCACTTGTCTGTGGAGGAAGCTGAAGAGCTTGTTATTCTTCCCGACACGAGAGACCGTCCATGTCTCTTCGTGTGTTCAGCGCCCTCCTGGGTGTGTCTTTGGTGCTCGCTGGATGCCCATCCTTCTTGAAGTCCTGCGGAGATGCTTGCTACGCCGAAGACCTCTACTGCTGCAAGAATGGGATCTTGACTCAAAAGTCCTTCTGCGGGGGTGGTGGTAATAACAACAACAACGGAGGTGGCGATAGAAGTGGAAAGTATGGACCCATCGAGAAGGGAGATAGAGGAGGCAGCGATCTCGGAGGCATGCCCGTCCGTGCCTCGAACGCTGACGATTGCCAACAGAAGTGCTTCGACCGATCTGATTGCCAATCGGTGAGCCTCAGAATGCATTCGAGACTAGATGTCTAAAGACATTGCAGTGGGCCTTCGATAGTTGTGGAACCAACTGTTGGTTGAAGAACGGCCAACCCGGAAAGGATGGCAACGTCAGTGAGTAATCCATATCATGTTCCATATCGAACTCACATCCTTAGACTGCCGTACAACCGGTGTCATCACAGCCAACAGAGGCAACAACAACAACGATCAGAGCCACTGCCCATACGGTAATCAACAGAAATGGACCAGCTGGAACTTCTTCGATCAGTTCAACTTCTACACCGGTGGCGATCCAACTCACGGCTACGTTCAATACGTCGATAGAGGAACCGCCCAGAATGCAGGTCTCATCAACGGAGATAATGGAAGAGCTTACATCGGTGTGGACAAGAACAACAGAGCCGGAGGCGCTGGAAGACAGTCCGTTCGTTTGGAATCGAAGAACAAATTCGAGAACGGTTTGATGATCCTCGATTTGAACCACATGCCAGGAAGTGTCTGTGGAACATGGTGAGTCTACATCTGCATGAGTCGGCGAGACTAACGATGGCTCTACAGGCCCGCCTTCTGGAGTTTCGGAGACAACTGGCCCAACACTGGAGAGGTAAGAGACGTCTTCTACGTCCATCACCTCATACGATGACAGATCGACATCATCGAGGGAGTCAACAGACAAGATTACAATCAGATCACCCTCCACACTTCGTCTGGATGCACTCTCGATGGAGGAGCCCAATGGCAGACTGGTTCCACCATCTCAGGTGAAAAGACATTTATTTGATTTTATTTCTCATCTCTCACAGGCAACTGTGACGCCAACGTGAACGGTAACGCTGGGTGAGCTCGATTTCCCGCCAAATTTTCCCGCCAGAATTCTCACCCTCTCGCAGCTGTGGAGTCAGAGCCAACAAGGCCAACGCTTATGGAGACAACTTCAACCGCAACGGCGGTGGAGTCTATGTCATGGAGAGGACAGACAACACCATCAGAGTCTGGTTCTTCCCTAGAAATGCCATTCCCGCCGACGTCCTCTCTGGCAGTCCTAATCCATGCGGTTGGGGCAAGGTGAGCTCTCATCCATCATCGAATCACATCACACATGGACACCTCCATTGATGTCATGTCACAGCCCGACGCCGACTTTCCGTTGGGCGGCCAATGCCCCAGAGGCAAGTTTGGACCTCACAGGATCATCTTCAACGTGAGATGAAGATGATGTAGATGTCTCGGAGTTGACATCACAAACAGATCACCTTCTGCGGAGATTGGGCCGGAGCTGTCTTTGGACAGCAGTGTGGAGGAGACTGTGTGTCTTACGTCAGAGACAACCCGGGCGCCTTCGGAGAGTCTTACTGGTCCGTCAACTCTCTCAACTTCTTCCACAGATGAAGCTGATGTGCCTGTTGTGACAATAAAATCAGATATTCAATGTTTTATTCTTTCGTGGAGGCGCAGTACAGATATCCACGGTAACAGGAACACCTTAAGACACACGATTTAAGCTACTGTTTAGGAGACCGTGTGGGCAGAGTTATAATTATCTCCTGACTGAGCTCTAAGGACAGATTATTCTAGCTTCACGCCGAGATGACAATCCAGCGTGTTGCACCATCAGACAGCGATAACAACATGCACACCATGGAAGTTCAAGGTCGAGGAGGTCCCGGGGCAGAAGAAGCCATCGAGACCATACAGAGATCATTACCCAGCCGCGTCTACATGGCCATCGTGTGGTTGACTGCCTTCGCTCTGATGTCATGGTTCGTGAAACAAATGTGATGGACATTAACAACGACAGGTACACGAGCAGTCTAGCAGGACAACTGTTCGATTCGAGAGCTAAACCGGGTACCGTCATCACATACGAAAACTCTAAATCTCTTCCCTACCCTGGCGTAGCGGTGAGACGTCGATCGAAGCATGGTTGCAACACTGACACAAACTCAAAGGTGTGTTCATATACTGTCTACAGTGAGAGGCCCGAACAGCTGTCGGACGCCAACCGCACGTTCATCCTTGAGGTCATTGACACAGCCATAGGAGGAGAATGGACCCCCATCTTCATCTGGGCCAACGAGAGCGCCACATCGAACGAGTGAGATGCATCATATCGAGTCAATCAACAGCTGCATTCTCACGCTCGTCAGATGTTACATCTGGAACTTTGGCCCAGAGAATAAGACCATCTGGTCGACTCATACTGGCATCTATGGTGCGATCACGGTTGACTTCAGTTTCTATGAAAGACCTGGCGTGATGGGCGTCACCATCGGATTCTATGATTCAACGACGGACCCCCTCACGTTGGGCGACGAAATCTATAACTCCATCACGTGAGTCGTCGTGATCTTCTAATCGTGTCGGTGTCTGATGTCATCTCCACAGCATCGTCGGAGTTCAGCAGCAGAACTTCTTCCAGATTCAATACGTGAACGAAGTCCATTCGGAGGAAAACTTCAGCGGCAAACGATGCAGCGTCGATGACTCATGCCAAACCATCCCTCAGAACTCGACCTACTTCGATTGGAAGTACACGTCTGCACCTTTAGACACGTTCGTGGACAACCCAGCCGGCAGCAAATACAACGGCAGCATCCTCTTCTCTTACCAAAAGTTGAGCAAGCAGACGATCGAGTACCAGACGCAGTACAAATTGCAAAACTTCTTTGGTGACTTCGCGTGAGTGATCGATGATGATGACGGACCTTGATGAAGGGACGCGTTGCTGATGGAGGACAGTGGTATGTTGGGAACTCTGATGGGTATCGATGGTGTCAAGATTTTCAGTGGTCTCATCGTGTTGATCCTCGGTGCGAAATTCAGAACTCTATCACCGATAGAGGACCACTGGAATTAAATTTTTCCTTTGTAATTAAAAGAGATTTATCACATCGTCCCCTCTCTTTGTTTCGTGCCGAATTCAATGGATAGACCTTCGAAAAATGTTGTTGAGGACATCACATCACCACATCATCATGAAAGACATCACATCTCCTTCATCCTCCCAACACAAAGTATAGAACCCGACACTCTTTCAAAAGAGAACTTTAGTCATCAACTTGTAGTGAAACCAATGCCACAGTGACCTCAACCACGTTCTCCTCCTCTTAAACTCTTTCAAAGTGATCTCCCTCGACCCTTCTAAATCTTTGATGAAATCGTTTTCCAGCTGCCTGGCCATGTCTTCGTCAAACGTGACGACGCCGAGTTCCAAGTTGTGATAGAAGGACACGGGATCTAAATTGAACGACCCGATGAGAGAGTAGTGGCCGTCAGCGGTCAACGTCTTAGCGTGGATGTTGCCCACAAAATACTCGTACACTCTAACCTGATGTGATCGTGAGATGATGATCGAGATGATGATCGAGATGATGATCGAGATGATGATCGAGATGATGATCGAGATGATGATCGAGATGATGTGACATTGTGACGCACGTGAGCTTGAGAAGAAGATATAAATGTCACCTTATTGTTCAACAATTGATTGTATGCGTATTGTGATGCCGTTTTGATTCCAAAGACCTCACTCAGCCTCTGCTCATCGTCATCATCATCATCACGCATCATCACTCACCGATGTCAATATCCTGACGTCTGTACCTCTATTCGATGCATTAATGAGAGCTTGGATGAGGTCTGGTGGTGGTACAAAATAAGGTGTCGTGATGTACAGATGTTTGCTGCTCTTCTCTATCACCTGAATGATGCTGCTCTGAATGTTGTAGATGCCTGATGGGGTGAGGAGAGAATAAAATGGAGGAAATTGATTTTAAAGTTTCACCTCGGGAGGGGTTGGAGGCCAGGATCTGTACAAATTTTCCCTGGGAGGATGAGTGGAAAACTCGATGAAAATTGTAAATTCACCGCATGAAAATAACGGACTGTCTGTCTCGTTGGCTTCAAAGGATTCACCTCTGTATCTCATCATCAGCCTCACGATCATCATCACGTTGCATCATGTGATCGTGATCATCATCCCACCTTCACCGATGACGAGTGGTGTGACCAGATCCGTGTGGCCCTTTCTCAAGTGTAGACTTGGAGGTGTCCTGCACGTGTCGATCATGGACAGAGCGAAGACTTGTTGCAGGTTGTAGACGGCGGGTCCGGTGATCTTCATGTGAGTGTCCCTGTAGAATTCTGCGATTTTTTTCAGATTTTTCATCTATTTTCGAATGTGGATATCTATCGTTCAATATGATATTTCTTCATGAAATACTCTTGAATCTTTTACCAATGATAAATTCGTCCTTGTAATTCGAATGAAAAGTTTCTCCCGCCACATTTGAATTTCAAAATTCAAATTTCCTCACTCGTTCCTCCGACTTTGTACCCAGCGTACTCGCTGCCGATGTTCATTCCTCCACAGAAGCCCGTGTGGTCATCTATAACGAGTAGCTTCCTGTGGTCGCGGTACATGCCTCTGTGGTTGTGGATACGGAAGGGCCATTTGGACATGGGGTTGAAGTCTTCGACGTGAATGCCTTCTTTCACGAGCATGTTGATGTGTTCTCTTCTCAAATGTTTCGATCCCTGCGCGATATTGGACGATGGAATTTTTTTGTCGATGATATGATTGAAAGATGGTCTCACGATGGTATCGTAGAGGAGATAGACCTCGCAACCTCTCTTTCGTGCGTCGATGAGATGTTGCATGGTGGCCTTTCCCACCGTGTCGGGTTCTATGATGTAGCTCTCCATCAAGATCCTCTTCTTCGCCTGTCCCTCTCAGAGGGGTCAACGAGTGACGATCACCTTTCCGATAGCCTGCCACATTTCACGAAAAGCGGCATCGCCACTGGAATACAGTGTGACATCATTTGCAACTGAACTCCCGCCCATCTTGTCGAAAGAAGGGTTATACAACGGACTATCAGCAACATCAGAAGACACCCCAATCGACATCTCACTTTCTTCGATATGAAGGAATCCTTGTGAATGGTTTCGTCGTATCAGTTGGCTTCGTAAATGGCCTGTAGACATGCTGAAGGCGTGGTAGAACCCTCTGCATCTCGCCAGATCACGACATTCACTGATCATGTTCGGAGGCGTTGTAGAAGGTTTCATTGCATTACAAAGCTTGGCCTCAGATCTCATTCAACGGGCGTCCACACGAGGAGCAGGCTGCAAGGGCTTTAGAACCACCACAGACAAACACTCACCCAACAACTACACATCATGTCCGACTCTGGACATAGCGATGACGATTCGGTCGAATCGGACGATAACAACTACAAGGAGGACGATTTTGTCGTCGCCGACGATATAGAAGAGGAACCCGAGGCTCCCACTGAAGGCGGAGGGGAAGAGAAAGAGAAGAAGAAGAAAAAGAAGAAGAGGAGGGAGCCTAGAGGTCTCGATGAAGATGATCTCACGTTGCTGATGGATCATGGTTACAAAGTCAATCGAAGCGCAAGCGGGGGAGGCCGTCTGAAGAGATTGAAGAAGAATGTTGTAGACGAAGAAGACGATGTGGAAGACCTTGCCCCAGAGACATTCAGTAAAACTTTGAAGGAAAAATTATTCAGTTCCGTAGATGGTGACGGTGCGTAATGATTTTGCATTGGAGAAGGAAAATGGCCTCATGCCAACCTCTTCTCCAGGAGATAACGTCATAGAGGAAGCCCCCGCGCCCATCGAGGAAGATGATAATCTCTCAGAAGAAGACAGTGATTTGGATGGAATGGGTGATTTCATCGAAGAGACCGATGCCTACGGAAATGTCATCGAGAGGGAGAGGAAGAAGAAGAACAGGAACAGGAACCGTTCCAACATCACATCAGTTCAAATGAGAGAGGCCAATGCCCTCTTTGGGGGTTACGAAGACTTTGCCAATCAGGATTACGAAGCGAGTTTCATCATCATCTCTCATGTTCCATCGATCCATCGTATCTCTCACAATTCATCTTTCATCACGTCATTCCATCATCACATTGCTCGATAAAGATGAACAGAAATCATTTCGATATCTATTTTATTTGATTTTAATGTTTTGCAGTATGATGAAGATGGACAACCCAAGCCAGAGAAGGCTCCAAGCTTGACCGAACAATTCGAACCCGCCGTGTTAGCCGAGAGGTACATCACTGCCGAAGACGATCAGATCAGAGCTTTAGACATACCAGAGAGACTGCAAGTGTGTAGACTCATCATCACATCATCCGTGATGCGATCCATGATGCATCATCTGTTCTCCCCTCTCGAAACTTTCACTGATTCTCCTCCAGCGTCGTCTACTCGAGAGAGGAGAAGAAGATCAAGAGTCTGAAAAGTTTGGCTCGGAGCTCATGCGTGAATCTCACTGGATCTACAAACACTATTTCGCTCACATTCCTGAATACCGAGCCCCCGCCGACAAGGAAGTCATGAGCAAGATCTGCACAGTCCTCGACTACATGAGACGAGACCATTTAGAGGTGCCTTTCATCTGGCAGTACAAGAAGGACTATTTCACCTTGTCCGTCCATTCGAACGTCAGCTTCAAGAACGACGACCTGTGGAACATCTACGATGGTGACGGAAAATGGCTCCACCTGCAGAAGGCGAAGGACAGATGTACCGTCAACTACAAAGATGAAAATCGATACCAAGGAGACAGAGAGAAGTACCTGGAGGTGTTGAGAGATGCAGACACGGAGACGGACGTTCAAGATCTATTCGCCCACTGGTACATTCATTCTGAAGACGATGCGACGCAGCCGACAAAGAGGGCAGTGAGGAGAGATATGTACAGGTACTGCAAGAAGACAGGTATCACGGGGTTTCTGAAGGTGGGAACACGCGTGGAGCATCCGTGGAGAATCCGTGGGACTGACTTACGTAGCATTACGGTATCACGGCGGCTCAATTTGGAACGAACGTGACGAGCAACGTGCCGATTTACGTCTCTCGCGACGAAGAGAAGGAGCCCGCGGATTACGCTTACGAATATTCGACTCCAGAGTTCAACAGCGTCGAGAAGATATTAGACGGTGAGGTTCATCTCATGATCATCGTCTCATCTTCATGATGATGATCATCGTCTCATCATCATGATCATCGAGTGTTGACTTTCTCTCAGCTGCCCGATCCGCCGCCGCACAAGAGATCGCGTGTGATCCCCACGTCAGACGAGGTGTCCGACAAGTCTACAACATCCAGGCAGTGGTGAGTCCCCCGACGTACCGTACGTCTCATCCCACCAGGTCTCCACTTTTCCCACCGAGAAGGGAAAACAGATCGATCCTTATCATCAGTACAGGAGGCTTATCCGCATCGATAAGAAGCCGGTAGCCCTCTTCTCGGACAACACGGACTGGCTGTCACTTGTCAAGGTGACAGACAGAAAAGTGACATGTGACTGACAGGTGAAAGGCTGAGAAGGAAGGATTCCTCACCATCAAGATCGGCCTCTTGGATAACACGTACCGCCCGGACGAACTGGCGATGGACTACGATCCCAAGTGAGTAAAAATTCATCCAGTTTTCTCATCGTGACGTCATCACTCACCGGAAGAATAGATCTTCCGACGTCGATTTCGGAGGAATTCTGGCGGAATCGGAGAAATTGTACTTGTCTATGGGGACTTCAATCGTGAGTCAGTCGTGGAACGAAGAGAGGAGGAAGGTACTCAAAGAGGCTCTCTCCAAGCATCTCTTTCCTCTCTTTGAGAAGGAGCTGCGTCACTCCCTCTTCGAACAAGCGCAGCAGAAGGTATTGAACCACGTGACCGAAGAGTGAGTTCTTCATCATTCGTCATGACGCGATGATGATCGTGATGTCATCACACGATGATCATCATCACATCATCTCATACACGATCATCACATCATCATCTCATCACACGATCATCACATCATCATCTCATCACACGATCATCACATCATCATCTCATACACGATCATCACATCATCATCACTACCCCTTCTCACCTCCACAGCCTCACAAAGAAGCTCCTCCGTGGTCCATACGTCCCCCCCAGCACGAACGAGCAACAAGAACACGACATCACCGTCCTTGCCATCGCCGCAGGTATAGACAACGAGCCCACCTTCTGCGTTTTACTCGACGGCCACGGAAACGTATCGGCCACTCTGAAGCTCAGCTACATCACCATGAGAGGTAACGACAGCCGCAAAGACAAGGAGAAATCAGATATCCACGCTTTCATCATCAACAACGAACCGATGGTCATCGCTATCGGGGCCGATCCAGAAGCCAAGGGGGTGTATGACATGCTGTGGGAGGTGAGAGATTTGAAGGAAATTTCGGAGAAACGGAAGAATGACGGGAGAATAGATGACGAAGGAGATCCACGAGCAGAGAGAATTACCCGAGATGATCCACGTGGCTTACGTTGATCCGGAGGTGCCCAGGATATTTCAAAATTCAAATCGCGCGCGAAGTGAATTCCCCGATTTCCCGCCCGTTTTGAGGAGGGCGATCTCGGTCGGTAGATATTTGCAAGATCCTCTCACTGAAATGGCTGCCCTCATGGCAAATGAATCGCAAGAGGTGATATCTACAACGATGTAGATCGATGATGTCATACCCTTACGATCATCATCATCACGATCATCGTCATCATCATCACACGATCTTCATCACGATGACTGATCTATTTTTAGATCCTCTATATGAAGCTCCACCCTCTACAAGGCATCGTCAACCGAGTCACCCTGAGAGAAACGTGTCAGCGATGTTACATCAACGCCATCAATGATATCGGTGTAGACATCAATCGATGTGCATCCGTCAAATTCGCATCGGTCAATCTACAATTCGTCTGTGGTCTGGGCCCGAGAAAGGCGGTCGGGCTACTCAACGCAATCAACCGAAAGGGTGAGGTCACGTGATCACATCGTCTGGCTGATGAGGATAGGTGGAAGGTTGGCCTACAGAGATGAATTAGAAAATATGCTGGGGAATTGTGTCTACACCAATTGTGTCGCTTTTCTGAAGGTAAGACATCTCACTCAAATCCACGCGACACATACGACATCACACCCGTACGATACGACATCACGTGACCTCCCCCAGATCACCGAACGCTATGCCAACCGCAACGAAGACATCTTCCCTCTCGATGGAACCCGCATCCACCCGGACGATTACGTCTTAGTCAAGAAGATGGCCCGCGACGCCCTCGAAACCGACGACGACAGTGATGGGGTCATCATCAGGCTGTGTCACCAACCGAAACAAATGAACGGGATGGACTTGGAGAATTTCGCCTTGGAATTGGACAGGAAGAACAAGAGGAAGAAGAGGACCGTATTGTACTCGATACGAGACGAGATCAACCACGGGTACAGGGACTCGAGGGATCCGTACCGTGACTACAGCCCCGAAGAATTGTACAACATGCTGAGCGCGACGGAATCACCCGATCAATTGAGGGTGGGGCAGCTCGTCACGGGAATCGTCATCGACGTGCGGGATCGGTGTGTGAAATTTCATCGAGATTTCGTTGACATCTCGCAGGATGATACGGTGTCGCCTGGACAACAATTTGGTCGGAGCCATCATGCAGAACAACGTGAGCGACAGTGGAAGGCCCATCAGTGATCTGCCCATCAACGTCGGCGATGCGATGCAAGTTCGCATCATCAACATCACATCGACGAAAGATCACATGTCCGGGCAGCCCAACACACAAATCGACCTCTCATCGAGATCATCGGTGTTGAACGACACCCACTACGATGACGAGGTGCTCAATCAACTGAGACACAGAGACCCGTGAGTCATCTCGATGGATGACATCGTCGATGTCCATCACATCAAGAATCAAATCGTCGATGTGCATCGATTGACTCCATCAGTTACATCAAGATCGAAGACTACCGCAACGAGGTCGTGGAGAAGCAGAAGAAGAAGAAGAAGCCAGTGCTGAAGAGACACATCGACCACCCTCAGTTCCAGAACGTCAATTCGATCGATTCAGAGAAATACCTCGCCGACAAGGACATCGGGGAGGTCGTCATCAGGCCTTCATCCAAGGGTTACAATTACTTGACCATCACTCTCAAGTTTTACGATGATCTGTACTGGCACATCAGCGTGAGGGAGGAGAGTAAGAATGCGAACGATCAGCAGGGGCTGGGGAAGGTGCTGTGTGTGGGAGGGCAGAAGTTTGAGGCATTGGATGAAGTGCTGGTGCGTTACATCACGCCGATGATGGATTATGCCAACGGTGAGACATCGATGATTTGATCTCATGCATCACACATCGATTCAGTCTCGTTCATCACATCATCATCATCTCATCATCATCACATCATGACATCATCATGACATCACATCATCATGACATCATGACATCATGACATCATGACATCATCATCTCATCATCACATCGTCGTCGATTCACATCTAACAGATCTATTCAAATTCCGTCTCTTCATGAAAGGAGAGAGGGATCAAATTGAGGATCGTCTCAGAAAAGACCGCGCGAAAAATCCCTCCCGAATTCCTTACTACATCTCCGTATCTACAACGCGCCGCGGAAAATTCATCCTCTCTTTCTTGGCTTCCCGCAGCACCTGCATCCACGAGTGGATCACGGTCAACGGAGAGGGTTACCTCTTTCGAGATCAAACGTTTAAGAAGCCAGAGAAGCTCATCGAATGGTTCAAGAAACACTTTCGAGATGCCGTGCCACAGAGAGCGAAGGAGCAGGTGCCGGAGCCACATCCCAAATCCGGCGGTTTTGGCGGGAACAGAAATTGGGACGGTTCGCAGAATGGGGAGAATTACAGCCCGTCGAGGGACGTGGGGTACTCGCCCGTGAGAGAGCAGAGCGCGGGAAATTACGGAAATTGGGGGAACTACAATCAGCCACCTGCAGCCGTCTACAATCAACCAACTCCTGCCGTCTACAACGCGCCACCGAATTACGGCGGCGGCAACAATTTCCCGCCCAATCCCAACTACCGCGGAAATTTCCGAGGAGATTCCGACCGAAGTTACGGAAATTACGACCAGCCGATGCCAGACTACAACCAGCCACCCCCGCAGACCAACTGGAACCAGCCTCGTCACAACGACTACCCCCCGCGCGGTGGCGGTGCCCCTCGCTACAACGACAGACATAACGACCGTGGTGGTTACCGTGACAACCAACCACCTAGCTACGGTGGAGACAGGGGCGGCGATAGAGGTAACTATGGAGACCGCGGCGGTGGCTATGGAGATCGAGGTAACTACGGTGCACCGGCTGGAAACTCGTGGGAAGGTCAGGGACACAGTCAGGGAGGACCTAGAGGCAGCTACGGCGGCAACAGGGGAGGAGGTAGAGGAGGAGACAGAGGAGGAGATAGAGGAGGAGACAGGAGGGGAGGAAATGGACAGCGAGAGTCGTGGACATCTGGAGGTTGGGGCTCTTGGGATTAAAGAAAATAAATCGACATGTGATCGCGTTTGATGATGATCATCACGTCCACCGAAAAGAGTGATCGGACTTTGACCTTATTCGTGTTTGGTATTTATCAATTGTGCGGCCACAATCGATCATTCATATGAACCGATTCCAATTGACCACCGCTCTAGTTTCTATTAAGCGATCACACATTGGCCAGCGGAGGTTTCGTCAGGTGATCATCGATCCATCTGATTGACCTCGATCCACAGAGGCACATCGTCTCCAACAACACAACAGCAAGCTGGTGAGAGCCTTGGTTAAAGCAAGATTGCCTTTAGTTAGATATCGCTGCTTTGGACAACGAGCGGACCTGTCAAAGGTGACCAAAAATGTTCTCACAAACAAACACGAGAAAGATCGAGGTCCGATCAGAAGCAATCACAGCATAATGAGAGAGAATGTGGACGAGCCAAATGACATCACCGCATTTGCTCTCTTAGGTTCATCGGATGTATTTGAAGACTGTAAGATATCAACTGAGGAACATTCTATCTCCACAACAGAAACTGAGATCAACGACGAACTTCACACCGGGGTGGTGAGATGAATCACATTATGTTCGGCTGATGCCAATTAAGAACTTGCACGATCTACCCGCGGAGATACTGACTGATATTGCCTTCATCCTATACCGTGAACACAACAGCTTCGAAGACATGAAACATCTGGTGAAGAGAGATCGACCCACCCACAGATTACTCATCACGAGATAGATCAACGTCAACCGTTTCACGCGAGAATGCCTCAATGGTCTATACCAATGTCAAAAGTGGAGAGACATCACCATCGACATTGGTGATTCTCCATTCTGGATGTGGTTTTCAACCACAGATTACGCCAAGTACACGAAGAGCATCGCCTTCAAGTTTGTTCGAAAGACCAGCGTCCAAGACTTTCTCCCCTCTCTAATGCAGTTCACACAAGTCGAGACGGTCAAAGTGGTGCATCCTCTGACGGACGAACACATGGATAGAGTCTTGGCCAATGGAGTCTTCCGTGACTTCTTACATCATTTAAAGTTCATCTTCCCTCTTTTACATCACACGAGTCCGCATGTGAAGAAGATCGAGATGAGACACACTCCGATCAGCTACATCAAGCAGAAGTGACGTCAATGTCTACATCTCAACTCACTCTAAACGTTTCAGGTGGCCGTCTTTGACTCATCTCAAGATATCTGGACATCGTGGTGACGATGAGAGAGACACCATAGACTTTCTCATCGATCATCCGACATTGACCGATCTGCGTATACATGATGTGCCTTCTCACATCCCATCCGACTGTCTGCCCCTTCTAAACCATGTCAATCTGACGAAAAAAAGTATCGATGCCGTCTGTGAAGTCATGTCAAACGGTGAAGAGGAGAATTTTCTCGGAAAAATGTTGATGACATCATCGTCAGGTCGCTACCGACCCATCAAGAGTCTCAAAATTTTGGGACCCTTAGAATCTGTGCCTAGACAATGGACAGAGCTGAGAGAATTTGAAGAGTTAGAGTGAGTGTGAACATGGACGACATCATCATCAGCGGCAGCTGACAAAGTCTATAGCTTGGAATTTATGAACAGAACGATATTGGTTTGGGCGTTGCAGAGGATTAAGAGGTTGAGTGAGAG
Organism: Planoprotostelium fungivorum; assembly: GCA_003024175.1. Taxonomy (NCBI): domain Eukaryota; phylum Evosea; class Variosea; order Cavosteliida; family Cavosteliaceae; genus Planoprotostelium; species Planoprotostelium fungivorum. Next base: position 115,736 of record MDYQ01000094.1, read on the forward strand.
GGGTGACGTCGTGTGGACCGCATCGAAATAAAGGAACCAACGAAACTCGATTTCACACTCGTGATCCGTGATACCGCCAACATCAAACTGCTAGTCAGACTCCATGATGGACGCAGATCACGCAGACATGTGCCGTAACTCTCAAAATTCGAGTGCGATTGAAGAGACATTTGGACTGCATCGAGCGTGGAAAGTTGACCGTAAATGGACATCTTTAGCTAGTGCCTGGAAGGAAGAGGTTCGTGTCTAAAAAGAATGGTGTTTTCGATCCGAGAGTAATTTGAGGTGGCTCGTTGTTTTTTAAATCAACTTGTCAACTGCTGGAGCCGGCTCGTCAAGGATGAACAGCCGCCTGTTCATCCTCTTTATCCTCTTCGTATCCGCCTCTGCTCAATGCATGCGGTACGGGCGGTGTGATTCGCTCTTATTCGCAGATGATAGCTGCTGGAGGTGTGGACATGTACCCTGGAACGAGCCCGGAGAGATCGCACAAGTCTATGACAATGGAGCCCAAGTCCTTTTCGATAGACCCATCCGTCTCAACAGCTCGCTGGTCACGGGCAGGTGATGGTGTTCCGATAGAAAAGAAGTCTGATTGATTCGATCAGCAACTACTTCATCTTCAATCGACCGGGCTACAACGTCTATTTCACCGAATGGAACTGCACAGCGACCAGAGCTATTGGGAGCAGTGAGTATGAGGAAACAGCTGTGGCCTGACTCTTTACAGTTGCGAACAGTTTTGGGGTCCTGGGAAGTTCACTCAGTGTCGGGCGAGCCGTTCTCTATAGTGAGGGATCACATTCGCCACATCACACCTCATTTTTTTCTGATCCACCTCACAGACGGAACGGGGGACAATCTTCGTTTTACCATTCGAGAGTATGCAGAGTTCCAGGGTTTCGCATTGGGTGGCTGTCTCTTGTATAATTACGGCACACTCATTTATGGACCCAACTCATACAACAACATCGTCGTCAGGTCGACCGTCTATAACTATGGAAATCTCGTCACGGTCAACGGCACATTCATGGGATTCGGTCAATCGACATTGCAGAATTACGGACAGATTCACATCGAAGGAGTTGTGAGTTCACCTCTCGACTTGATCGATGCATCCTATCACGTCACTCCATGTATATCCATGGCCATCGAATCATCCATCGTATCACATCACCATCTTCGAATGTCCATCTCATCTCACATTCTTCAGACGTGGTGGGAGAAGGTATCCATCAACAACTCGAACGGCACCATCTACGTCAACCAGGAGCTCACCATGATGGACCCCCCGGCCAACTTGCTCGGAGGTCGTATCTACCTCAACGCCACACTCTATCTACCTTACGGTTGGTTCTACTGGTTTCCCGATGTCTTCCAATCTCTCAACGGCAACGTAAGTGTGACACCGTCTCATGCATCATGATGACATGAGAAAAGATCCAATACGTCCTGTGTAGCAACTTACACGCTTCTTATTTCCAGAGAGATACAGTATTGAAGGGCATCTATCTAGAAGCAGCTGCCGCTTCTATCTATCACGGTAATTCTTCTGTTACCGTGGATCAGCTCTATCTGCATGACAACAGGATGAATGGTACCCTCACATTCATCTCGAACAATATGACGCTGGCGAGCATGACTGTCCTTGCGAACGCATCATCAGTCATGCAGAGCTCGAACGGAAAGATACAGGCAGACATCAATGTCAACGGCCTTCTTAACCTGACGGGTGAGGAAATTTCACGGAACATTCACCGAAATTTCCAGGAAATTTCCTCAGCGCGGCAAATTTTCTCGGCGGCGGTGCGTTGACCGCGGATACCCTCATCGTCTTACCTGGCACGAATAATTGGTCCGTACGCAATGGAGTGAACGTGAACAATCTCATTCTATCGGATCGTGGAACGATGAGTGACAATGTCGGTACCTTCTACAACGGCAGCACGTCCTCTCTACCTCTCCTGCAGATCACAACACAGGTGATGTAGATCACGTGACCGAAATTGACGCTACGTAGACGAACGTCAAGAAATTATCCGTGAGGGTGTCGAAATTACCCGACGAACCGTGGAACCAGCCGGTACAGCTCTTGAATGGAGCCAACATTTTCGTGGAAAATTCACAAGTGATCGACAGCACACTTTGCTTCGGCTCCCACGTCAGCAAGACCGACTCGGGTGAAATTTCGCGGAAATTTCACGTCACGTTCACAGAAATTTCTCACATCCACGGACAGGTTACGAATTGAGATACGAGGCACCTTCCTTCACAAACATATCTCCCGTACAATATTTCCACGGTCAGGGTAGTACTATCGATCTACAATGGGCATCTCTTACTCTGTGTGGTGGCTTCGTACCGAAATACGATTTGTATTTCAACTCGAGCCTAGTGGGCACGGCGGGTGGGTTGACACGAGGCCTCGCCTGTAATGACGTGTGGCAGTTTTCGATGGAAATTCCGTGAGCTTTCCCAGCTCAGTCATCGATGCTTGTGGTGGTAACGTCACGATCCGTACGCAGTTCTCTTCATCCAGGTGATATTCTCTTCTACTATCATTCTGATTTTATTCTTCACTTTTCCCATCCTGCAGACATTCCACGACAAGTCCATTCGAATTCGTCTCTGACATTCTTCATCAGATATCCTTCGTTGGTTCTATCTCAAGACATACTCGTCTCTGTTCTAGGTTCAGCGATGATGTCAGACATCCACTTGGACCTGGGTTTCTCTGTCATACAAGACGGTACCTCCTTAACGGTGAGAGGACTCGTTGAAAATTGGTAGAGAACTCGAAGTTGACTCGTTGTAGATGACGTACAAGGAAGACAACGTCCAATGGCCTTGTAACACTCAGCCCACCGGAGTTTTCTTGGAAATGTCCGCGGCAGGCACCAACAATACGAAGGTGACTGGTTGTAGATGGAGAAAGCACTGACGTGCAGTAGACGAGATTTCCTTGGAATTCCCCAGCGAAAGCACAGCTGCCCAGATGTCAGTTGACCACACTGAAGGCAGGAGTGACCTTACAGCTCCAATCCAATTCTTATGATACTGTTACCCAGGAGCTGGGACAAGTTCTCTACATCAGGTGCAATCTATTCTTCGTGATTCACAACTGTTTCTGTGTTTTTCATATTCTCTCACGATTGATCGAGCGATTTCTATTCCCTTTCTCACATGAGAAATGAGACGTGTCAATCTTTATTTTAATCTTTTTATTTCAGGGAACCAGTACACACTTATCCCATCGTCAAGGTGACTCGTTTCATTCACACATCGATTCTGATGACATCATCAGACATATAACAACACAGCCTCCTTCTACTGGTCCTCTCCTTTCCAATGCGATTGTACCTCCATGCTATCCGATCAGTACCTCAACGTCACTCTCAACGGAGACGCGAAATTTCTCAGAAAAATCAGTGATGACGTCACCATCGACGCCGCCCTCCACGCTGATGACGTCATCACCCTCACCTATAATTTGGTCTGCGTCTACTCCAACGAGACCCTCTCGTCACAATTGTCGACACGCAACGTCAGCCTCTCCAGTCCACCCCCGACCACGGTGAGACACTCTCCCCTGTCGACATTGTTTCACACGGTGCAGGACGTAAGGGTGGGATTCAACAGCGACATCAACTCTTCACAGCTGGTCGAGTTGGTGTCCTCCGTCTTAGGCACGGAAGACGAAGCTGTTCGCGTCAAGTCGTGGCAGGTCTTATCTGCGAAACGCAGCGCTCATGTCATGAGCTCCATCAGCTTCATGGACGGAAGGATGTCTAAAGATGCCGCCGCGGCCAAGTTCCGCTCGCTGGCTCGACAGCAGATGAATGGAGGAGAAGACAAGTTTGCCGAGGTCGCCGGCAGCATGGACGTCCCCACCATCATCATCACCTTCATCGATGACGATCTGACGTCTGCATCGACATCAGCAACATCATCATCTTCCATCAGCGACACGTCTGAAGTTCAGCCGACTTTCGGACAGATCGATGAAGGCGGGAAACTGAAGAAAGGACAAGTGGCGGGAATTGTAATTGGGACTCTGGCGGGAGTTGGAGTTTTGGGAGCCGCCGCGGTGGTCATTGTCTTGAGAAAGAGGCAACAGAAAGCGAAGGCCGCCAGCGATTATGATATGTAACAATAGAACATGGTATTGGAATGTCTTTTTAGATCATCAAGTGCATGTGATGTGATGAGGTGTTACGATGTGTGATGGAGAGGTGTGATGGTTTGTGAAGATGTTTTGTGACGGTGCGATGACAAGATGAGTGATGGAGAGAAGGGGGAGAGGAGGTACTTGTCAAGAATCATTTTTTATTCTCTTACAACAACAGACACAGACACACTCTCTCAGTAGACATTTGACGTACTGAGAGTAAAAGCGTCCTCGAAGAAAGTCTTTGCATCCTTCTGTCCTGTCCTCTCTTCAGCTCATCGTCCCATCATCATGATGTGAGATCGCGATCATCATCACCTCCAAATATCAACACCGTCTGATCGTCCACGATGGATACACCGTGAGAGTATCTCTCTGGTGGACTGACGACACCCATCGGTTTCTTCTTCTGCCAGGTGAGAGGAGAAGAAGTGATGTCTGCGTAGTGCAGATCGGTCCAATCGTGCTGTCTGCCGGGGCCAATTCCTCCCCACACGCAGAAATATTTTGTGGACACCCAAGCTTGTGATCCTGAAGAGAGGTGAACAACGTGATCATGTCGTGAGGTGAGGTGATGAGGTGATGAGGTGGAGGATGCGATGATGACCGGTATGATATGATCATGTGTTATGAACAACGAAGTGATGTGATGAGTGGTGTGATATGAGATGATGATGAGCCACGGCATCGTAATGACATTCGGTGGCGATGATGGATGATCACCTGATCTTGGCTCCGGGCGTGGACCTCTCTTCGGGATCTCTATCCACCTCGCCGCACCTGCTCATCGTGTCACCCTAAAACATCTGACACATCATCCGTTCATCACCTAAGTCATAGACCCAAACCTCATCCAGGGCCGTCCGGGTGTTGTGACCGTATCCACCATACATCTGACACGTTCAACTTGAAAATTTCAAGTTGAACTCACGATGAGCTTTCCGTTGAATGTGATGGCGGAGTGACCCGATCTGACCTCAGGGACACTACCACCTTGTGAAGGCTGCCTCCACTCCATGTTTTCTATTTTCTTCAGATATTCTGCGATCTACAACGTTGTAGATGTCGTAGATTCGTCTCACCCAGTGATAGTATGGACAATGCGTTCAACGGATTTTCGTTTGAATCTCCGTCATTACCGTAGATCACCAGCTCGTTCTTGATCAGGGTGCAGGTGTGTCCCGATCGGGCCATCTGACCCACCCCTGTCTCGTTCGGCCGCGACCATTCTCTCTCATCTACCTCGCGATGAGAAGAACGTCCATCGATGATTATCTCACTGATGTCGAAGACATGTAGCTCATTGGTCTTGATGGCACCCACAGTTTCACCTCCGAAGAGATAGAGTTTATCATCGACAGCGGTGAGAGTGCACTTCCAGCGAGAAGATGGGATGGTTCCTTTCGGTTGGATCTTGGTGCATGTCCAATCGGTCTGTGAAGATTGAGTATGATGACATGTGATGAAGGATTCTGTGGTGATATGAACTCACGTGAGATATAGAGTACATATCATTGTACGCCTCGTTACCTCTCTGTCCTCCGAAGATGTAGGTCACTCCTCCCGCACTGCACATCCTACATCATATCAATCATCACAGTCCAACACCTTCAGCATGTTCACCCGAACTGTGACCTACCAGAAGGTACCTCTCCCTTCAACGTCACCTTCTTGAAGCTCATATCTTCCGATCGTTTTTTGTGTCACGACTTATTTCATCCCCTGTTCTACAATCGTTCAAGTAACAGTTCTATTTTCTGCAGATATAAAAGAAGCTCAGCGCATCATCATCACAACCCATGTCTGGTGTTCCGGAATGGCTGAGGCAAGATTCGTTGCCTCACGCTAAACGGAAGGCTGCCGCCGCCGCCGAAGGACAAGCGTCAACACCTGCAGTCCAATTGAACAACCAGCAGGCACCAGCGTGGCTACAGTCTGATGCTACGAAGAAAGCTGACGAACAGTCGAAACCGAAATGGTTGGAAGAGACACAGAAGAAGGCGAAAGAGGCGGCTGTAACAGAGAAGTCCAAGAAGCCCGAACTAGAACGGAAGAACACGAAACCGTCTTGGTTGTTGGCGGCGTCAGCGGAGGTCGAGGAGAAGGCTGCCGCAGCTGATGCGAAGGACAAAAATGAGAACCCTCCACCATCTTCGACACCGTTTGTAGCATCATTTTTCACTCCCACCACTGGTGAGTGCTATTCTTCGGGACACCTTTGCGTCAATCGATCGAAATGGATTGATGGATATCGTTGTGGATCCATATCCATCATCTGATCTTATACAGTACCGCCAAAAGAACAGCACGTACCACCACCTCGCATGTCCTCTAAAGGAAACCTCTTCAACAACACAAAAAAGACCGACGCGGAGCCAGAGAAACCAGCTCCAGTTGCACCACCACGCACGGCCACCGCCGCTCCTCCATCGATGCCTCACTCGAGTGCTCCCGCGACTCACATTGCAAACACTCCATCACCCGAGAGACCTCCTCTGACATCACGCAACAACATCGTGGAACCATCATCAGGCCCGAAATCATCTGGAGCCAAGCTAGAGAAGGTGGAAGACAAGCCCATCGTGCCCAAATTCCAAATTCCCACCGGTAGAGAATCGTCGAAAGACTCTGTGCGAGGCGTCACCTTCCGTCCGCGAACGGAGAGTATCCATCAAGATTCGAAGGGTACAGCTCGCATCACATTAGAAGCTCTAAAGGTGATCGGCTGATGTGCTTGTCATCAAACGTGACACGAGCAGGATAAGGATGAACATCCCAAAGCCGAAGAGAAACAGAAAGAACCTACGCCCAGACCGAAGTCTCCACCCTTAGTATCAGAAGACGACGAGGAAGAAGATGACGAGGAAGAAGATGACGACGATGAGATAGACGACATCGACGCCTTGGACCTTCCTACTTCACCTCCTCCTGCAGAACCGGAACCAGCTCCTCCTGCACGTAAAACGCCCAGAAGAGAAGAGAAGAAGGAGACACCCCGCCAGCCTTCACCTGAGGAACCTGTAGCAGCGGCTGCACCGTCAGAAGTCACACCACCGCGGCAGAGAATCATCGTAGCCTCCAAGATGATTCGACCCAAGTTAGAGATGGACTGGAGCAAATTAGTCCGTGGCGGTCCGATGACATCACGATCGGCCCTCACATCACGATCGCGCTCCGACACATCGCGATCACGCTCCGACTCTCAGAGATCCAATCAAAGCGAGAACGGCTTATCTGAATACGTCTTGGAACACATACTGAGCTACCTTCCCAACAGAGATTTGGCCCACGCCAGGCTGACCTGCAGAGAGTGGTGCAGAGTGTCAGAAGAGATGTGGGGAGATCGAGAGGCGGTGATGAGAGATCAGAAGAAGCGGAAAAATCCGTCCAAAACGGGTCCGGCCGATGAGGTCGTCCGCATGGGTCTCGTCGTGTCATCGACGCAACTGGAACCACTCTCTCTGCAGATGAGGTCTGTCATACGGGAAGCCCTGGGAAGCTCGGAAGTCAAGTTGGATTCATTGGGAGATCTCGAGGAAATTCTGGCCAAAGTAGAGAAATCGTGGAACGGGCTGACGCATCACCACTTGTTACGCCGCAACCGTGGAGACCAATTGGCAGCAGACGCAGGTCAAGAGATGGGGAGACAGATCACAGTCATCAGAGAGATCGCACTCATGAAAGACTCCACCACACGTCAGCGAGTCTTGAACATCCTGGGCGAACTAGAGCAAGTCATACCGACCTACACGAACAGCTTGAGAAAGGCTGTTTCTCTCGCGGGAGAAGAAAATACGACGAGAGAAGTGTTTGCAGAGGCCACGCAGCAGTACCACAACGTCATGACAAAGTTCACCAAAGTGTTGACGGGAGAGAAGGATGTCATCACCGAAGGGCCAGTCGTTGACATACAGAAGCGAGCGGAGAATCACATGAGCATCATCAGTGATGGTTTGAAGTTGGCCAAGGAACTCAGTTTCAACATCAACAAGCAAGTCAGTATGTCGAGAGACGCTCTCCCCAGCGTGAGAGAAGAGAAGGAGAAGGCGGATGTAAATAGTGCATTGTCCTCGCTAGAGGGTGAGGGTCTCCATTCACATATGATGAACTCACACCGTTTCAGCTTTACAAGCGCAAGTGTATCGTAATATGAAGACTTTCCTCTTGAATCCAGAAGACATCCAACTCCGCAGATCGATGGACGATTTCCTGTCCAATCTGGCAGATTCATCTCAGATCCTGGAGAAACTCAACACGCTCGATTCGAAAATGATGACCAACAGCCGGCTCATCAACGGCGGCCTCGATCGCATCCGCAAGATCGTCAATCAAGTCACATCCGCTCTCATCACGCAGAGAGAAGTCGATTCACTCATCGATGCCGTCAAATCGAAGATCACCGCCCACGTCCACAACACGAACGAGAAGGTGGAATCAGTCGTGAAGAACACTCAGATGCAGTACAAGCTCAAACAGGCCAGCAGTAAACTTCTCATGACAAGAGATCCGTTGGTCAACATCGCCGTGGCGATCATGAATGATCCGAATCGATCGGATGGGACCGTAGAACTGCAAGGACTTTTGACCGAAGTGGAGAATCACAGTTCGATCATCGAGAAGGAAGGGCATTTGGATAAGAGCTTTTCAACCCACACCAAGGCGTTGAGAGAGGTCGTCAAGAGGATGACCTCCTCTCTCGAACACTATACCACCATGAACAACTACAAGAAGCTGATGGACAACTGCCTCGAGATGCTTCAAAAGTTGAGGGAAGTGTGCGAGTCCAATCACAGTGCAAAGACGAACGATCCACAATCGTACGCGTTGTACCAGCAGCAGTTGGACAGAGAGTTGAGCACGTCTTCGAAGGTTTGGTCAGACAACGTCCAACGCATCAATGGAGATGATTCCGTTTATTCCGATCGTCTCCACACCCTCCTCTCCAGAATCGAAAAGACAGTGTTAGAAGCACAGAGACTTCATCCATTACAAAAGAAAGTGCACATCCAAGGTGGAAATCGTTTGTAATCGAATGATTCTGATGATATGCAGCCGCTGACATCTACTTGTGCATCAATGGACTGAGATCTTTTGTGATGAGGAAACAAGCCGAACAGACCGAAGGTTCTCAGGGTGGACCAGAAGCACATAACGTCGCCAATCACATCATGTTCGGTATCGCATTCGGCAGAGAGGACGCAGCCACGAACAGTGACGAGTCATTCCGCAACATCATCGTCGGTGAGAATCATCCTGAACGAAATCAATGATGTGATGACAATCGGATCAGGTGAGATGGATGAACTCGAGAATGGCATGGAAGAAACCATCGGCGTCATCAACAAAGGCTTGGAATCACCAAAGGACCCGGAGGCTCAATCGTTACTGCGCAACAAACTACAGAGGTCGATTGAAGTTCTGTCCAACACTGAGAAGAGGTCCGGCCGAGCGGAAGATCACAGCCGAAAGATCCGCAACAGCCTCCAATTCGTGAACTCGTGTGTCAGCTCGATCACCCAGGCAGAATCCTCCATCCAAAAGTACAGAGAAGTCTTCGCATCATCCATTCAATCGACCAAATCATTGGCCAAGTCCACGAGAGATCTCAAATCGAGGACGTTCATCATGGATCTCATTGATCGCCTCGAGAAGGTCAACACTTCCATCGAAGGTACCGTCGACGAAGATTTGGCGTCCTGCGTGAGGCACATGAGAGAGTACCCACAATTCGTCACGTCGACCGCACAGAACAAGAACGAGAATGCAAAGAAGATGATCACGATCATGCCCACACCTTCCACCGACGTCAATCAGATCCTGGCGGAAGTCAAGACGGGAAGCTCCACCGTGGACTACAATCTGTACAAGATGATCCAACGCATGGATCTGAGGTCTCACCTTGCAAAGAAGACGGCCCTGAGAAGTACCGACGTCCAGCTGAGAATCGATCTCATCGATCTTGCCAATATGCTGGATAATTGGATGGTGCCCCTTGTACAAGCTGCCGCGGCTGTTGTGGCCGATAGTGACGACAGACCAGCACAAGGAAAGGCTCAGCACATCATCGAACGTTCTCTGCAGGCCATGGGTAGAATCGAAAAGGCTTGCGAATCGCCGATCGATCCGATTCCCGATGGTATCACGAACCTGTTCACCATCATGCAAGGAGAAGGTCTGAAGGGGAAGATACAGAGAGAGAAGGAAGTAGCTGATCAACGAAGAGATGAGAAGGTGGAAGCGAAGCCTGTGGAAGAAGAACGACCAGACGTCTCGACAGATGAAGATTCGACAGACGAAGACGAGAAGGGTGAGGACATTCAACAATAGTTGAAACTGAAGTCGTGAGCAGGTCAGAAAGAGAAGGTCAAATCACCGATGCAGGCGGAGAAATTCACACAGGGTGACTATCAGCCAAAGTTCCAGATGCCAGAAGAGAGTCACATTCAAGATCACGATGCGATGGATCACGCTCAAGTCGCTGAGATCAACCCAGAGGCCTTCCATTCGGGTACGATTCCCGCTTATTTTAACCTCTTTGATTTCGAGTTCCTCAACACCGACATCTTTGGCTCTGATTTCTTTCTGCTGGAAATCGAGAGATTGAAGACGAAATACGAATACGATAACGAGAGAAGAGCTACCGGTGAGTCGTCTGAGCAATTGAACCGCAGTATGGATAACGCGATGCAGGTGACATCAGGAGACAGCAGAACGTGAGGTTCCCGAAATCAACGGACGAGCTGATGCAAATTGCTCAACGTGAAGAGCTGTACGCCACTCACTTTGCAGAGAAACTCGAATTCGAATGGGCTAGATCTCTCATCAAACAAGCCGTTCTCATTCGCATGCAAGTCTACAACGCTTTCTCACAGTATGAAGAGGCCGGCGTCGAGGACAGACAGAAGCAGTTGCTTCAGATCGAAAAGAACTGGGAGAAGTACATCTACCTGTGTCTAAAGGGTCAGCCGTCAGAGGATCGTACGGAGCACGGTGTAGAGAAGACGCTCGAATTGCTGGAGAACGCTGCAGATCTGGCTCCCATCCATTTGAGAGATGCGAGATGTGCACAGTACGTCAATCTGTGGGAGAATCGAGTCAAGTATGCCCTTCTCATGTATGATTCCGTCTTCGATAGACAAGGTGAGATACATCGTGGATGTATCGTGGCTCACCGTACTCTGCAGGTCCGGTACATCACGTATTAGAACGTTATATCACTCCATTACTGCAGAACGTTCCGTTCTACCTTGATCGCCAGAATCAAGTCTTGGATTATCTGTGGTACACGGCGGAGAAGATTCACAAACAGGCCGTAGGCCTCACCATCCAGCACGGCATTGCTACTTTCAAAGGTGACGGCCGTTCCTTTTATCTTTATTCACGCGATGTAGATTACCTCTTGACTTTACACGGTTATTATCAGGAGAAGTTGGTTACGGATAACTCGATCTTGCCTTCCGTCCCAGAAGCTTTCCCTCTCTTCACCGATGTGGGCAGAAGTCTCTCCCTCATCTACCTCGACGAGAGGGACTATTCTTCAGGTCAGGAGTTGGCAGTGGAGGAGATGATGATCCATCTCGAGATGGATGAAGAGCAGCAGAACGACGAGAGATTATTGGAGGCTTGGGACAGAGTGTATTACTGCGTCAGACAGATGAACTCGAAGCCGTCCGATCAATTCTTTCTGCTGAAGGAGGTCCTGCAAGAGATTTCGGTTTACAACAACAACGTACTGAAGTCCAGAATTCAATCTGATATGCACAGTATCGGTGAGATCGATTGTTGTATAACCTTTCAGGCTGACGATGGCTCAGGAAATGGAAGAGAGGTCATCTATAATCTGCACTACGAAGAGATATTAGACAAGTGCGCAAGGATCCATTTCGGAGATCAATACGATGAGATCGCCAGCAAGAATCTAGACAACGCGTCCATGCTGGAAGAGATCTTGATCAACTTGTACGCTGCGAGCACGCCAGCATCGGTGCAGATGGCCCTGGTGCTCGAACTGGGTAAACTAGCAGATCTCAATTACGAGTTTCAATTCGAAGTGGCCAAGAACAAAGACTTCTCTCGCGCAAAGAAGGTGAATCCGATGGATCATGTCATCACATCGACATACTGAGCACCCATAGGTCATCGAAGAAGGTTTGTTGATTCGAAAACACGTGGACCCTCCTTCCATCCACGACAACGGGGTGCACATCGACGATAAGACACGTCAATCCTACGAGTTGGAGATCGATTGTGCCGTGGCTCTCTCTTCGAAAGCGACAAAGTCTCCGATCGCCATCACACACTTGATGCAAGCTTACGAGCTGAGACCTCTCTACTGGCCCTACGGAACCGAGAAGATGAAGAAGCTGTGGAACGAGATGGTCAAGGTCAAGGAGTTCTACAGTGACACGCTGGAGAATTTGTATCGAAAGTTCACGTCCGATAAGAAGAAAGTCTTGGCTGAGACGATCACCAGCACGAAGCCGCACATGTCTGGATACATGGTGGGTCATCGATAGATCCATTCAGATGTAGATCTGACGTGTCATGCAGATCATGAGAGTCAACAAGACGTGGCAGAAGAGATGGATGGTGCTAGAAGAGCAAGTCTTACACTTTTTCAAGAACCCGAAAGCTCTCAAATCGTCCGGAGTCATTCCTCTCAGGCAACTCGACTTTGGTACAACCGTTCCAGAAGAATTCATTCGAATGGTACCAGAAGGCTTCGAAGACAATCTCATGACGCTGGTAACTCCCTGGCGTGGCTACGTCGTCTACACCGAGACATCGGAAGATTTGGAGCAGTGGAAGTCAGCCATCGAGAGAAGACAAGTGGACCTATCAGACGATGGACAAGACCATCTGTTGGAAGAACTGATGATCAACAAACAGCTGCTGGCCAGACACCCACTCATTCTGGACACACTGCATGCGTTGGGACAATTGTGGGACGGGCAGGAATTTGAGGAAGAAGCCGTGGTCATGTACGTATTGGGACTGGAGATCGCTACCTGCGTGGACAACGTGGAGCAATTGAAGCGGTTTTGGAATACCATCTACAATCTGATGATCAAGACGAGAAATATCTACGAGATTTTGGAATTCTTGGAACAAGAGAAAGATCGGTGGACTGCCTATGGTGAATATCTCATCCGTTACCATCCATTCATTGTCCGCAGGATTGTCAAGGGATCACTTGCTGATGCAGCTGATCGAAATGAGCACCGCACGTATCACGGAGGAAGAAGATCTCAAATTACGATACATGTACCAAATCAGAAAGTTCAAAGAGATCACAGAGGAGATCGTTCCGGCCAGAATCTACCATCTGAATCAGATCTACTCCCTCATGTTTTTGAAAAACGGAGCGTTGGAGGATGCTATCTCTCTCACGAAAGATTCTCTGGAGCTCCTTAAGAGGCACATCTCCACCAACAAGGGTGAGCACGTTCATCTTACATTCATCGTGTTGACCGATTGTTACAGCCGATATGGATGAGTTGGCTCACTACTATCGTCTATCGACTTGGCATCAACTCGTCGTACGTCTACGTCATCACATTCATACATGATATCTGATCACAAATCAGGATTTATACATCATGAGAAGTCGTGAGAAGGAGACAGACGGAGATTACTATGGCGGCAAGGTCCTGCTCCAATCTGTCTTCGATGACATGCCAGCGGAATCACTTGATCCATTCAATCCTTATCTCAACAAACTTATCGACGAGATCTGTATGATGTACGACAAAGATCCAGACACGGCACCGAGGTCCTCTCAATCTGGTCTGGAGAGCGAGGCTTTCAAATGGGTGCACGCTCTGTACGTATCGTACGATGAACACTTGGCCCAAGTCTATTCTTCGGAAGCTCTGGGAAACAAGAATCTCCTTGTCACGTACAGGAAGGCCGTGGACAGAGAATCGCTCGAGGCGAAGAAACCACAATTCTTAAAGCTGGTGGAGAGATTCCCTCACATGATGAACTTGTGCTCCAAGTTGGCTTCTGCGTACTATCTGGCTCATCAGCTAGAAACTGCTCTTCACATGACCAGGTGAGATGCTTTCAGAATCCACGATGACTGATGACGATCAGGCACGTGTTGCACGTCATGATAGCCGCGATGCCCAACCGACATGCCGAGATCGATTATCAATGGAGTTTGTGCAGAAAGTATTTCCTCGCTCAGAGGTGATTTTTCTCCTTTTCCTTCCCATGTTAATCTCTCGTTCAGACACTCCAACGCCGAGATCAAGAATTTCATCGAAGAAGAAAAGTTATTTGCCACGGTGTTCTTAGCGCCCAACCACCCTCACTCCATCAAAGTCACACAGCAGCTGAAACAGCTGGAGAGCAAGATGGCTCTGTACGAGAAGTACATCCCTGCTGCAGGATGGTATCTAGCTTACGCAGCTCTTTTCGCTGGTGAGAACGTCATAATTTGTTGCTCCATTCTGAATCTTGTCAGTGTTCTTCTATTTCATCAGAAGTTACAAAGATTGGCAAACTCTGATTCACAATTACGGAACGCTGACGAACGTGTGGCTATTCATAGCGGGTCTATCACTCGATTTGGGTCTACTCACGTCAGCTATGATCTTCATCACTTGGCCTCCGTTGCCTATTGGTGAATAATTCACTCTAATCTCACACAATTCGACTCTCACACCATCAGATACGATTCATCGAACGGCCATCCTCTTGAAGCGGAAGAAATTAGTGCAGAATGTGGGACTTCTCATCGCTTGTCACAACTCTGCCGAAGCTTTACCTCAAACTCTCCGTGCAGCGCTGCGTATCTTCCCACCCGAACATATTTTTGTCGGTGACAATGGAAACTCACCCAAGCCCACCGGTGATCCATCCCCGAAGCATCGATTTCATCGTGACTCATCTCTACAGATGATTCAGAAGAAGTGTGCAGGAGAATCTCGCTCGAATATCAGATACAGAATGATTTACCACCCGAGTCACCCAAAATCAACTATTTCTACATGCCAGAGGGAAACAAATCACTCGTCTTCTGGTATGGTGAGTGCTTAACGATCACACGATTATCCATTGTGAATCATCTTCAGGTGCTAAATATTACTGCCACTTCAAATATGTCATGGTCATCGACGACGATGTGCAGCTGCCTCCTGATCTCATCATTCCAATGAAGCGTTTCAAGATCCCCGGCACGAAAGTCCTGGCCTTCACCATCTGCGCCGAAAATTTACACACGCACCAAGGAAGCCCCATTTACGTGTCCCACTGGCAGGACTTGGAGTACAAACTGGCCGGTTTCATGAAAATGTTCCAATCGTGGGTGGGGTCAGCCATCATGGCTCACGGAGCGATTTCGATCTGGGAGAGGTGAGATGACATGACATCGACGATCTAAATCTGATCCATCCCGTAGAACTGTCATGATGGAAGTCTTGTGGAGGCACGATACGGTGTTTCACGGTGACGATCTACAGATGGGTCTCATCCTTCAGAAATTGGGTCTCGAGTACAGAATCGACACGTGTGGAAATGTCAACGTACCGACCACCGTACCAGATCACGTCTTCTGCCCCACTCGCCCCTGGTCACTCTACTGCAAGTGCGGCAAGGATGGTAACCTGTTGGGACAACGCGTCCGATCCTGGGACGTATCTTCCCATCGATTCATTGGAAAATTCATCAACATCATTCTCTTCCATTGGAACCGCACGACCATATCGATCAAGCCGTTCTTACTGTACGAGCTGTGGAGTATCTTTCAAGATTGGGTCAGAGTGCCACTGTCCGTCACACTCTTCTTCGCCAATCCAGTTGGATTCATCCAAGTCACTCTCATCTTCATTGCCATCGCCGTGGGACTCAACACGATCTTCAACTTTTGGGTACTGAGGAGACGACCCGATCAACAACACCCTCCCATCATCTTCCTGCTATTCCCCTTCTACAAGCTCCTCACCATGGTCTTCCGCTTCTTGGCTCTGATTTACAACATGCTGTACTACACTCCTTTCATCCGCAATCGTCAGATCTTGGGAACACGTCAAGATCTACCGCTGGGACCAGATCACATCCGTATGATCAACCGCATCGTCAAGGAACAAGAAGAGCAGGCGGCGAGATACAGAATACTACCCAAAGACGACCACGATTGGGACATCATCTCGAAGCTCATCATCAAAGAGGCCGTCGTATCCCCTCCTCTGTCCCACTGGTTCTTATCTTGCATCACGAAATTGACGTGGAAGAAGGAGAATCCAAGGGACAAGATTCTGTCGGGCTCCCATCTCAAGAGGCTGAAACCCATCACGGGTAGAACGGAGAAATTCTTCTACACGAAGACGAGAGACTTGTTTCAACTGGTGCCTGGGACTTATCTCACCTGCCTGAATGCCATGTGCTTCTTATCGAGAAAGGGTCGATGCTTGGGCAAGGACGTTACGAAGGCAGTCAAGATCCTCAAATGGCTCTGGGTGGAAGAGAGACTGAAAGAAAAGGTGATCGATCGCGTCGTCATCATGTGACCTGATGATGAACAGTGCAACGATCAAGAGAAGGTGGAAGAATTCATTCGAGACTATTCCGCTCGCTGTGAAAAGGGAGTGTCTCTCTACGAGTTCGTCGGCTTCATGAGAGAAGTTCTAAAGCCAACTCTACAATATCTCGACACCAGTCCACTCCTCCTATCGAACCTCTTCCACATCCACATCGTAAACGAAGATGGACTGTGGGGGTGCAAGTCCCTATCTCTCACCTCCAGTGACGACAGACTCATCGTCCGGCACTTCCAAGCCAGCAACCTAGCCAAGATCTTAGAAGTCATGCCTCAGTCTCTGGTCATCTTCATACCCCTTCCAACCTCAGAGGACGTAGTAGTCGAGCCCTTCAAGCCCTCCGTCGTTCACGCCGCTCTCTTCTTCAACATCGTCGAACGCTCCGTCACCATCTTTGCTCCACAAGATCGATTGGCCGACCGCATCTACGCGATCATGACCATCTTGGAGATCACATCGCTGCCACAATTCGACACCATCTACTCTCTGTCACCCGTGACCGCCGCCTGCAGGAAGTTGGACGCCGACGAGATCGAGAACCGAGCGAACAACTTCTTCTCCTCGCAGTACAAGATCCAGAGCAATGCACAATTCTTCTCGGAGACACCATACGAGGTCACGAGAGCCACCAATACGGTGAAGAACATGTTCAGAGGAGAGAAGGAGACCAGCGTCAAGAGGAACATCATGACATCATCTGGCTTCTGGTTACTACCCGTGATGGATATTTTAGACGGTCCAGTCTTGTTCTTAGATGAGAACGACAAACCCATAGACGAGGAGATCTTCTTTGAATACTATGGAGCGCTGCTGGACCCCCTCCACGAGATCCAGTCGAGGCCGATGTCAGCTCTGAAGAGGAAGATCATGCACACGTCAGGCACCAAGTTCTTGCAGACGCTGCGACCACCGAAGGAGATGACCGCCAACGCCATCGATCAGAGGTGAGATTCTGATGATGGGACATCTCACCTGACGGATTGTAGGTTGTCTGTGTCTGTCTTCAGGGTCACAGGAGTCGAGGAGAAGCAGTTTGAGTTCAGACTGATGGACATCCACGAAAATTGGCAAGTGCAAGCTTGTGTCATTGATTATCTGTACATCCAAACGAAGAAGAAACGTGCTGCAGACGAAGCTGCCAGGAAGGGTGAGAATAAGAATGCAGAAGTGAATGCAGAGATTGACGTCCATCAGCCTTGGTCTACGCTGCGAAGAAGAGGAAGGCCAAGTTACTCCAGAAACAGAGCAAGTCTGGTAAATCCAAGTCAGACAAGAAGAAGTGATGTGTTTCCTTTGTATAAAGAAAAAGTATTATTCGACGTTGGATCGTCATATATAACGCTGAATCTTGGACCGATAGAGGCTGTGCTTGTGTGCTTTCGTATATTTTGAGGAATGTTTAGATTTTGTCTGTCAAGAACGGAGCTGAAAACTGCGAATTCACATCACACAATTTGACAACAGAAGAACGACCAACATGGGGAAGAAGAAGCATAGAAGGTGTCGACCTTTCGTATGTCGATAGATTTGTTGATTGACACTCTCATAGATCGGCATCGCAGTGGAGTGATGAAGACAGTGTGAGTTTGAACAAAGCGTCAGCTGTTCGACATCATCCATATTTAAGAGATGACGATGTGACTCTGACTGATTTCCAGGTTGCTTCAGATAATGTATCTCCCATCGAGCGTAAGACAGGGAGGTATGACAATATAGACATTGGTGCCTGCCTTCTCACACTCTCAGACACAGAAGCGAAACCCCGAATCATCACGTGACGAATGCGAATCGTGGAGGAAGAGGTACACAAGAGTTCAGACGACCGAACACATTGGGAAACCGTGTTCCTTTCAATTACAATGACCTTCCAGACTCATCAGACAGCGGTGGGCGATGATGGATGGTGCGACACGATTAAACATTCGAAGACAATCTGAGGGGGGAGGGTGCCGAAGATAAAGGTGATCCTCCAAGCGATCATCACGTATTGACTGGTATATCAGATAAACCTCCATCACAGACGAGGGAAGAGAATCGCTACAATGGAGTACATCACATCTTGCGAAGGTGGCGTGTCGCTATTCTCACCATTCATCGACTCACATGATGCAGGCTCCAGATCCATTCAAATCCGACCCTTTCAGAATATGAAGCCGAAGATGAGAGAGGAAAGAGTGATTCCGCCCAACCTATACCCCATTCAGAAGGTGACTTTTATTTCAATTTAATCTTTTTAAATCGGAACTGAAGGCCACAGATGCAGAAGACTCTGCAGAGGAGGTGGACCCCATGGATTTCGAGGCACAAGGTATCATCGTCTGTGTCTTCATGATCTGATCTCCATCATCAGAGATGACGCACCAGCTGCTGATCGAGAGAGTGAATCAAATGGAAGTTGAATCACCCGTGAGTCACTTTCGATCGAGACGTGAGGCTGATGAAAATGGCAGCGTCAGAGTTTCCAGAGAGATTTCAGTAATCGAAGTAAGACGATGGGATGATGGTGTGATGACGTGTTCAGGAGCTTGGGACAAAGAGATCGGACACAGTCCTTCCACAAATGTTCGAACGGGGGTGAGTGTTCAGATGGTGTCGATCTCATCGCGGTGATCCATCATGATCGAGATGTGATGTCAACATATCATCACTTTGTGAAGATTGTGACGCGTTTGAAAAATATCTCTCGAGCTGAACGATACGATCATCTGATCACATGATCACCATCACGATCGTGTGACGCTCATGATGATGCAGGGCAGAGGAGTTAAGAGGGTCAACGCGTCGAAGGAGAAGCACGGAAGATATGTAAAAGGTGGCAGACAATTTTCCGTCCCTGAGCACAACAACATGTGGGTGAAAGGTGAATCTCTCAACCAAGAACTTTCCGAGAAAAAGCCCGTCAGCCTGCGGACCACACGGGTAAGATGTTATGTGACCACACGGCTCAGCGTCCTAGGTTGAGACGGAGGGAAATTTCATCGAGATTTCATACGTACCTCCCGCACGAGTGGAGGTAGTGGAGGTCGATCCGGCAACACAAGACCCACTGGAAATTTCTCAGAATATTTTAGAGAGGATGACTAGCCCCACACCTCGACCAGGTGATCGTCATGATATCTCGTATGACGTCATGACACGCATCAGACATGAAGAAGGAATCAGACGATGGAATCGCGTCCACCGAGGTGATCGCTAAACCTTATCCCCACTGTACACCACACCTGACACGCGGCAGACGGACGACATCACCGATATCCACAAGCTACTGAAGCGAGTGGGCACAGATGACTCGTGGGATTCTTTAGAGGATGTCAGAGCTATCGTAAACAAGAGGGTATAGATCATCGTCATTCCTCCGTCTGCTAAACCCTAAATCCAGATGATGGAGAGAGATTTCCTCGAGAAGCGGCTCGCCCGAGCGGGAACGCCGGACAGTATCGATGCTTCTCTCGATGGAGAGGGTGGGGAACGAAGGCGTTGTAGATTGACATAGACATCAGATCAACCGATGGAGGATGATTTGGACGAGTCGATGTTGGATGACTACCAGACGAGTGATGACGAAGAGCTTGTGAGTCTCATCTTCACGATGATCATCGACATCATCGCGATGATGATCACCAACATCATCTGATGATCTTGCTCATCTGATGATCTTGCTCATCGACTCGAGCAGAATTCTCTTCGAATCGATGTCACTGCCAGCTACAAGGAATACAAGAAGAACGTACAAAACGGAATCGTGGACGCCATGAGTGAGAATCGCTGTGAGTCATCTCGTTCGTGATGGACGCTGATGATCGAGACAGATCGAGCGAGAGAGATGAAAGGAAAGAAAGGGAAGCAAGGAAAGAAGGAGCAGTGGACCATCTATCAATTGAGAACGAGAGCAGAGCAGTTGGTTCAGTTTATGAGCGACACCACTCTGGAGAGGTACATTGTCCCTACACCATCATCATCATCATGCATCTGCACCACGCTGAAGACAGACAGCACTGTGATGGAAGCGTTACCCAATGGATACCGTAGGCAGGTGAGCGACATCTTCTCAATCGATGTCATCTCATCTCGATCAGATGGGACTGTTGGCCGATCTGTTTCACTTGCAGACACAGACCGAGAGCACGAGTTCCACTGTTCGTTTCATGACCATTAGAAAGACGGACAAGTGAGTCCTCGTCTAATCGTGATGTCCATCTAATGTACCTGCAGATCTTGCACGCCCACATCGACAAGATTAGAGGCCGGCATGAGATCCATCTGTAAAGAGGATGAATCACCAAAGGCCAGTGTCTTCAAAGATGAACTGGAGAGAAGCAAGAAGAATGGCAATAAGAAACAGAAGAGAAGCGAGAAGACAAAGAAACCGATGAAAGATGCAGTGCAACCGAAAGGAGGAGCTAAAGTGGGAGCCAATGCAGCCCCCATTGCCCCCGATAACATTGGAAACCGACTCTTAAGAGGAATGGGGTGGGACGGTGGAGGTCTCGGTGAGTCTCTCTCCGAAATGCAACATGAGATCTCATATGATACGATACGATCACCATCACCGCGTTGACTCGGCATGCAGGAAGCGACGGACAAGGGATGGTCACACCGGTCGTTGCCATCGTGAAACAGAAGAGAACAGGGTTAGGGATGTGAGATTCACAAAACATCGTGAACCGCCTGCGGCCTCGGTGGATGACCCGCGGATACGATAAGATGTGATAAAAAATGCCGGGTCTTTACGTTGAGCACGCCACATGACTTCATCATCATCGCGACACGCTCGCCTCCCTCTCCACGGACGAAGATGTGGATTCGACCAGTCGGCAGGGCAGACAAAGACGTATGGGTTTCCTACTCGTTCCATGTCTTTGTGTGCGTATCAAGGAAATGAAGCCATCCCGCATAAGGTGTTGCTCAGCCGCCTGTCTTGGCCACCCGGGAAGTCACAATTTCCTTAGGATTACCCGGTCTCACCTTGTCTTCTCATTTTCACAGAGAGCAGCAAGGAGGAGGCATCAATGACTGCAGATAAGAGGTGAAGAGAAGCCTGTGATGGAGGTGATGGTACTGACGGTGACGACAGCAACGGTGCGGTCTATAAAGATGGTTATGGCAGAGACTTCCAGGTCCCAACCTTCACTATGAAGGTGTGACTCCGTGTGGTCTAGAGTGACGAGGACTGACCATCATACAGGAGATTTATGATGCCATTCCCAAGCACTGTTTCGAGAGGGACACTCTCCGCTCTTACAGATACGTCGCCAGAGACCTCGTGATGGTAGCAGCACTGGTCTTCGCTGCCTCGCACATCCATCTCCTTCCCCACATCGCACTCCGCATTGTGGCCTGGACTCTCTATACCATCGCACAAGGCATGGTCTGCACTGGAATCTGGGTCCTAGCCCACGGTACGTTTCTTCTCTGCAGTAATGACATTGCATCACTCACCCATTTTTCAGAATGTGGACATCAAGCTTTTTCGCCTTCCAAGATGGTCAACGACTGCACTGGCTGGGTTCTTCACTCCGCCCTCTTGGTTCCCTATTTCTCTTGGAAGTACACCCACTCCAAGCACCACAAGTCCACTGGTCACATCGATAGAGACATGGTGATCCATGGACGATTTGAGTCAGATGATATTGACGACCACTTCAGGTGTTCAAGCCCAGATCGAAAGGCGAGATCATCAAAAACAAGAACCACACCGACATCTACGAATTGATGGAGGAGACTCCTCTCTACACCGTTGGCAAGATCATGAGGCAACAACTCGCCGGGTGATACCCTCCATCACATTCTCGACCCGTTCTCATTTTCAATCAGATGGCCCGCCTACATAATCGCCAACGTAACCGGCCAGACTTACAAGGACCACGATCCTCTCACAGTCAACCACTTCCACCCCGATTCTCCTCTCTTCGATCCCGAGCAGAGAACCGACATCATCCTCTCAGACATTGGAGTCGCCATCACGGCTTCCATCATCGCCTACGCCGTCCATGTCTTTGGAGTCCTTCCCGTCATGCTCTATTACGGCATTCCATACCTGTGGGTGAACCACTGGCTGGTGCTCATCACATACCTCCAGCACACCGACCCCGCTCTACCTCACTACAGAGGTGGAGAGTGGAACTTTCAGAGAGGTGAAGAAGATGACTTCAAGATGGTCGCTGATGACGTCATCCAGGTGCCGCCGCCACGATCGACAGAGAGTTTGGATTCATCGGCAGACATCTGATGCACGGCATCATCGAGACGCACGTCTTACATCATCTTGTGTCCAGAATTCCCTTCTATCACGCAGATGAGGCCACCGAGGCCATTAAGAAGGTCCTCGGAGCTCATTACCAGAAGGATGAGACACCCATCCTAACTGCCCTGTGGAGGAACTCGAGATCCTGCCAGTGGTGAGTCGATCTTTTATTCTATTTTATTTGTGGCTGACGAAAGACAGGGTGGAAGACGAGGGAGACGTTGTCTTCTTTCACAACGCTCATGGGTTGGGATACCACTCACAGAAGGCGAATTGAATGTACAGATAGAGTGCGCGAAATAAACAAAACCGATGATGTCAGTCAATCATGTGGCTCGACGATGATGGATCATCGTTGATAATGTCCAAACTTGATTATGAGATCACGTCTTCTATCGTATATGTCCCATGAAAGATGCAATCCAGGAGACTTTGTGTCTTTTAATATCTTGGGCTCGTCTCTGTCTCAACACCCGGGAGCTCCAGCACTGCGAGATTCCCTACAGAATCCCACTCAGAGCACACACAACCACCCCTTCACCACAAAGGTTGCCGTCATCACACGAATCTCTTCTAGACTTCATAGATACAATTATACGCCACCGTCGGCCTATCCAAGCGAATACATACCACCACCTTCCATACAATTAGACGATGGGTGACGGCAGCGCCGCGCGATACGAGCACCTCACTGTGACGCCGAGTAAAAACAAGAGTCAAATTACTCTCCCGCATCGTAAAGGCCCCCGGCTCTTGAGCTGCTCGTACCCCTACCTCCCATTTTTTACGCGCTTCTGCAGAATCAGGCCCAACGTTCCCCACCTGAAAGCCCTTCCATCGAATCAGCTGTCTACTTAACCTCTTACGAAGCACCTGTAGTCAAGGTAGTTGACGTGAATCCCCCAATGTCGAGACAATCTCAGCCTCCGTCCTTTTCATTGAAACACCTTGGGAGCCCATAAGGAGTTAATTGGTTGAGAGGGAGGAAGACATAGGCACGAAGAACAGTGGACATTTTGACTACAAGATAACACCATCACCATGCCCGAGTGGTTGTGGACCGTTCACACCGTCAAGGTAAAGAAGGCGATTCGGCATGGTGATTGAGACATCTTAGGAGAAGGGAGAGCAGAAAGTGGCAGAAGATACAGTCACCATCATAGAACCCAGTCCATATGTGAGCACCTGCGAAAGAGTGGCTCAAGATTGTCGAGAGAAAGTGGCTATTCACAGACTCCTTCAGCAACCAGAAGAGGAACAATGCATTCCAGACTGGTTCAAATCCAAGAAGAGGAAGGTACAATCGGAGAGTCCGATGGAAGATGCTGTCCACGAGACGCTGATGCAGTGGTCTGAGGTCAGTCGACAGAATATGCCCATGGTTGACAAGTGGGTCAGGTACTATCACCCTCTATCCATGCGAGGTCGAGAGAGTGTTCACCTCCTCCAAAGGACTTCCCCCTCCAACGTCGAACCTTTGCACCCGAAGTGGTCGATATGTTAGAAGCATCCTTCACGGAGGGAAAGAAATGGACACAGATCGAGAGACAACAACTCATCAACATGACTGGGCTCACTCGAGAGCAGCTGCAGAAATGGAGAGACAACCGAAAGAGGGTAGGACCACCCAAGAAGACGAGATCTTATCTCACCGACGCACAATACGAGAGGCTCTTAGAAGTCTATCACCATGATGGGAGGATGAGCATCCCATTAGAAGAGAGGGAGCAGCTGTCGACGGAGCTGGGGATATCGAGAGAGAAACTGAGATTGTGGATCAAGAGTCATTCATCGAGAGGAGAAGTGACGAGGAAGAGAAAGAATGTGTACAGCTGCAAGACAGAGCAGAAATAGACGATGTGTTTATGAGAAGTGTCATGCAGGTGCATGGTGAGTCGTGGAAGATGCATACGAAGGAGATGAGAAGGAAAAAGCGATTCGAAGTGGATTCTGTCCACTCCACGTTATTAATCATGTGATGATTCACGATTGAATGTGCTGTCGAGAAACGAAACTCGAAGAAAGCACAACCTGAATAGAATGATGTGCGCTGTTCTCATACAACTTGGTAGATTGTGGTGATTAACTGATACAGTGACGATGGTACGATCATCAGACAAGTTGGACTGAATAGATGGATTCTTCAATCGATGTTGAAGACCATCACCTCTGCAGAGGTCGCTGATGTATTAAAGACCGGGGAGCATTGGAAGATGCACTCCAACGTGTCACCTGTCACCCCACCAACCCTGCAACCAGGTAACCTCTATCACGTTGACTATTAATTTATCATAGAGATCAGGAACCATTTGATATTACCCAACGCTCACCCTGACTCCTATTGCAATCCTCGAGCGTGACCCTTTCTCTCCTTCCGCTTCTTCCGTAAAAATAGGCAGTGGCTTCCCGTCTAACAAACGAGGAATATCAACGAAAGACAGTCAACCGCCACCAAGGAAGGGAGGCCGTACTCTCTTGCCCGCCACCTCTTCTCCACATCGAACGGTCTCTCATCGTCTAGCGCTCACTCTTTCGGTGGAGGCGTGGGTTATCTCCCTCGTTCTATCTCAGAGAAGCATTTCTTTGGAGAATAAGCATAGACAGCCAGCAGATTTTGATGAGTTTTCGTTCTCGGACTTTGTCATGGCAACGAGATCCCCGTGTTGGGCTTCAAAACGAACGAGCTGCATGCTTGCGGAGTTTTAGAGATCACCTGTGAGAGACGAAAATAGAGAGGGAAGACTGATCGTACGCGTAGAGTTTGTGTCATGGAGGGGGCATTATCGAAGAGGGTAAACAGGTATGATATGATGAAGGGAATCGGAAGGGTGTGACGATGGACAGCTCTTCGTCTATACAAGACATGCTTGTCTCGAGGAGTAGCCAAGCGGACAGACAACATCTAGAGAGTGAGATGGAATCTCTCTGTAATGACGACGTCGATCGGATGGAGGCTTTCGATCAGCACGCGGAAACATCACAACAACAACAGGCACAATTGGAGATCCTCTGGTGAGTCAGGAGGACATCACCACCCACGTGACATTTGTATTTTAGGTACATCTTCCTCATGTTTCCTCTATATCTATTGGGGATTGGGCTGTTGTGGCTCATCAGTAGCTACGGCAGCACTTCACTTCTCGGTTACTCCACGGTATTTTTTCATATCATACAGACCATCGCTCATCTCCTACAGGACGAAGGAAAAGCCGCCGAAGTCTTTACCTTCCCGGACATCACGGTTGCCATCGAGAACAATTCGACTCAACCATTTCACGAGGCCATCATTATCCCCAAAGTACACCTCGCTTACTCTCTGGCTCTCACCGCCTTTCTCATGATGTTGATCGGCGACGCCATCAACTACTATATGGTCGTCAATCCTCTAAAATTAACGTGAGCCCTCCATTCATCCCTCACCAAAATTCCTCCACATTTATTACGAAATTTCTCCTCACATTTGCCCACCTTTCTCGGATATTTCTCACTCCAGTAGCATCGGCACTGTCGTCTGCTTCGTCCATTGGGTGGCTGGCTGTACATATTTCTGCCTCATCAACAACATCTTCCCTATCTGGGCGACCTCTACCGGCAGACCTCTCTATCCCATCATCTATCTCGAGTGGTTCTTCACCACACCTTCCCTCCTCTTCATTTTGGCCAAATTGGCAGACATCGACAAGAAGAAGATGATACGAGCTGTCATGGCAGATCAGGTCATGATCGTCGCGGGTGAGCATCTCATCCCGATCACATCGATCATCTCCATCTCATCTCGTTCCATCATCGAAAGTCCATCCATCATCCCACGTTCATCATCATGTCCGCGACAGCCTTCTAAATCCTTCAGGTTTTCTCGCGTCTTACACCTGCTTCCCTTGGAACATATACTGGGGCTTAGTCTCCTTCCTCTGTTTGTTTCCAGTCTTGTCTGCACTGAAGAACTACACGGAAGACATCGAATGCCTCATCCTCAAAGACAAGAAGACTTTCACCTTCGGAACGTTCGGAACGTTATCTCTCATCATCTGGTCTCTGTTTCCGGCCGTGTGGTTGGCAGGTACGCTCGAGTACGTATCGTCAGACACGGAGGCCATCGTCCTCTCTTTCTTAGATGTCATCGCGAAGGTAGTCTACTCGTCTTCGGTTCTGGTGAGGCTCGTTGTAGATCGTCGCGAAATATTGAGACGGTCAGGCGAGCAATTACACCATCAAGGAGATTTCGAGTGCAGCGAGGGAGGAGAAATTGACAGACACATTGAGAGACACGTACGATACAAATCGAATGCTGGAGACAGCCAAAATGGAAGCCGAATACGTCGCTCATCTACAACGCTCCTTCCTGGCCAACATGACCCACGAGTTACGTACACCGGTGAGTCGTGGAAATTTCCCGGAAATTTCTGAGACGAGCAGTTGAATTCCATCATTGCATTCAACGGACTACTGATGGAGGCAGACATCGAGATGCAGCTGAAAGAATACGTCGGTGCCGCCCTCACCTCTGCCGAAGCTCTGCTGTCTGTGATCAACAACATCTTACAATACGCGAAATTCGAGTCGAGCGGTGAAATATCTCTGGAGAGCTCCCACTTTGACCTCTTTCAACTGGGCGACGAGCTGGTGGACATCATCTCACCCAAGGTGAACAAGAAGGACATCGAGTTCAACTTGCACTTTGATCCACAGACGCCACAACATCTCGTGGGGGATTCGTTTCGTCTGCGAGAAGTTCTCATCAATGTCATCGACAATGCCGTTAAATTCACATCGGTGAGTTACAATCAAATCTACAATGAAAAAACATCGTTCACATCTGTATCGTATATATGAGACGATGAAACAGACTGAACAAATGACAGACGGGAGAGGTTGCTCTACACATTCGAGTTCAAGATCTACAACAGAGCAAGGTGATCGAAATTCCCTTGACATTTCTCATCCAAGGAAAGGTCACCCTCGAATTCTCCGTTGTAGATACCGGAATCGGAATTCCGCCCTCCAAGATCGGAGTTTTATTCAAACCGTTCTCTCAATTGAACCACCAGAAGGCTTATGGAGGAACGGGATTGGGACTCGTCATTTCACAGAAGATTATCAACGCATTCGGTGGTGTCATCAACGTAGAGAGGTGATGGAGCGTCCACACATCATGATGCGATCGTCATCATCGTCATGATGATCCACGCGATCTCTCATCGTCTGTCCTCACCAACTCATTCATCATCTCATGATCATCGTCATCATCTCTGTGAAAAAACACGCTCATCCTCTACAGTGGCCCAGGCCCAGGCACCCGCTTCTTCTTCACCATCACACTCGACAGGAAGAACGACCCCAACGATCGAGCTCATCACATCAAAGACCTCCCAGTCTACCTTCTCGTCCACTCTGATTCCCTGCGAACTTCCCTGCAGAAGCAGCTGATCGCCTGGCAAGCGAAACCGATCTTCATACACATCAACGAGAGGGGAAGACCCACAGACTTGGGCTCCACCGTCGCAGCGTCAGGCCAGACGAAAAAGTGTGTCGTTGTAGACATGGAATTGGCGATGGATCCGGGCGTACAAGAGGTCATACGGTGAGAGACGGGTTTTAGGGTTTAAATTGATGGGGAGTAGATCACAGAGCAACTGTACGGTTTTGGTCTTGTCTAAATTGGAGGGACAATCGGCACAATTGGCCGCGCTCGGCAAATTGGGATTCGTCTGTCAACCGAAACCCGTCAGGAGGTGAAATGTCATCGAAATCTCGCGGAAAATTGACGGAAAAAGGTCGACTCTGCTGAAGAATTTGAAATTAGCCACGGAGTCTGGTGCAGTGAAGAAGACCGTTACCGCGACTACAGCTCTGAACGTCCCGGATGATTATAGACTTCTCATCGTGGAAGATAATCCCACCAACATCAAAGTCATCAGTGCCATCATCGTGAGGTCGAAATTTCGCTTAAACCCTAAAACCAATGTACAGGGTCGGCTGAAAGTTCCATTTGACGTGGCCCACGACGGTGTTGAAGCCGTTGAGATGGTCCAACAGAAATCTTACGATCTCATCTTCATGGACGTAAGTACCGTACGTACTGTACGTATAATGACGTCATCAGGTACGTATGCCACGTATGGACGGTCTCCAGGCCACCCGCCTCATACGTAAGATGGAAGTAGAGGGCAAGATTCCATCGAGATCTCTCTTCCCTCTTCCCATGGAGCGTTTCTCCATCTTGAGGTCGA
This sequence comes from Planoprotostelium fungivorum, assembly GCA_003024175.1. Lineage (NCBI taxonomy): Eukaryota > Evosea > Variosea > Cavosteliida > Cavosteliaceae > Planoprotostelium > Planoprotostelium fungivorum. The sequence continues at coordinate 144,920 of MDYQ01000094.1, forward strand.
ACAACTCTTCTGAAGATTCACTCTTGTCTACTCTACACCGACACTACATCGTAGCTATGACTGCCTCCGTATCGGCAGAAGAGAGGGAGGAATGTCTCGCGGCAGAGATGGACGCCTTCTTCTCGAAGCCGGTGTACCCCAACATCATCAAGGGTGAGGATTTGAAATTTGAACGGAGAATAATGGCGGGAAACAGAGATGCTGGAGAGCCACATCACGAGGAGGAAGAAGCAGAAGGCGATGGCGGAGAAATTCAACGGTAACATGTTGCAAGTCAACCGCCACGCGAGCAGCAGCCCACCCATCAACCCAGTCTCACCACTTCGTAACGCCAGCCAGCCCATCCTCTTTAAAGACACGACGACGCATGGGCCCTCATCAGCACAGCCGGCGAGGTCGGCGTTGAGAGGGAGTCGAGAGATGCACAGGGGGGTCGATCAGACGCCGATCAGTAGAACTGCGGTGTCTTTCTCAGACGGAAAGAGGAAGAGTCCGGAGGTGTGTGACGCGTCAGATGGAACGGATGAGATGCTGATGATCGACAGACGATGGAAGAAGAAGAGAAGAATGCAAAGAGAGCGAGAGGAGAAATTTGAGAACAAACACGTACGAAATAAAGAGGTCTCCTGTATGAAAAGGAGATCAAAACGAATGCTGTCTCATCTGTCTCTTCCACGTTCGAAATGGTTACGAAGACGGATGAACATGATGTTCTGTGATGACATGAACTGAAAGCCTTTCTAGATTTGATTTATAAATCGAGTTTAGAGATGATTTAAACCGGCCGGGCGGTGACGATCGACATTTTTACATCCGACTCTGAGATGAACGACGACACTGTAACTCACGAGATCTCTCTCCTCGTCACAGCCCTTAAGAGGATGGCTGACCCCCAACCCGATGGAACATACAAGACCACATTCATCAAGATCTTCAAAGATGAAGTCCTGGAGCAGCAGCTGGTGAGTTTGATCCATTCATTCCTTCAGAGGAGATTAACTTGAGACAGGAATCTCTCGTTGGAACCATGAAGGCGGCTAAGAAGAGAGGAATCATCGATTTCCAGGGACAAATGCTTCTCCAAGGAGCTCACGATAACGTCGAAGTTACCCTCAAGAAGCCCTAAAGTCTTCGTTTTGCAGACGATTGTGTTTTAATAGACCATCATTAGAAATGGATGTTCATACATCAAGCGACGTAGAATGCCACAAACGAAGAACTCGTTGATCAGCATTCAAGATGTGCACGTTCTACCGTCAACATGACACTATCAGGAAGTTGACAACTTCATCACACTATATATCTATTTTTTGTTTTGTATTTCAGTTATTGACCTCGTCTCCTCTTGATGACCGTGCTCACGACCCACTCGACGAAGAGGATGAATCCGATGATGAACGTGGCGATGGCGACAGTCAGAAGGTCCTGCCGCGTGTTGAAGACGAGGTCCTCAAGATCTTTCAGCTCTGTCTCTAAAGATGCACTGAGGTCACAGTAGAACATGTTGGTCGTCCCATCCACCATTCTGCAGTCTGGATACAGAGTGGGTGCATTCTGACACAGGCTTCCCCTCGAGTAGCCGCTCATGCCGTCAAAGACTGCGAGTCCACCTACCGCTCTCACTCTCTGCACGGTGCCGGCACAGTCGGCAAATTGAAAGAAGAAGAAGGATTCGAGCTGTTTGATGTAGACCCAACCACAGACGGTTGGAATTGGACACGAGCCAAGAAGAAGTCTTGATGGAAGGGGGTAAACTCAATACGTAAGAGGATGTGTGTGCTTCCTTTAAGATGCGATAAGGACCGATCCATTTATCCGCCCATTTTGGCTTTGGACTTGAGGTCCCAAAATTCTTCGTTGATAGAAGAACTTTGTCCCTGGTTGATAGATCGGGGCTGCTGAACGATGTCGGTCAGCAAACCTCTTCATGTCCTGTCTAGCCTTTTCAAGGTTTGTTAAGCTGTAGAGGACGGTGACCAGCCATAAAACGAGATCCACCATGCTGAGCGTGAAACCGAAAAAGATGGCGAGTGTGAGGATGCCGAATCCTACTCTGTCCTCTTTGAGCTGTCCTTCGAGGTGTATGGGATAGCTCATGCGAATGCAGGTGTTTATGTCGACCGGGTACTCGTCAGACGCTCCCAGTATGAAACGTTCATCGAAAGAAAGATCTTCAATTCCGACCTGCGTGGTGTCAGGCGATCATGTGGTTGCATCGCAGCTCACCGGAAGAGAGTAATCGAAAGTGGGTGGCCTATCGAGCGTCATGGTGGTGGAGACACCTGAGTAGATACCATATATGGATAGACCGATACCAGCCACATCCAAGATTAAGAAGAAGAGCTTGATATATTGCCTGGGGCCGAGGTTCTTCAAGAACTCAATGAGGTTCATCTGGCTTTTTTTGATGTGTTTCGATCGATGGTCGAAGGTGTTCTGCAGCCTGCATAGTGGATGATATATCCTATAGAGTTCCACTCTATAAAATCTCTAAACATCTCTGGTCGATGTGGCTCATGCTCTGTTGAATCTTTGTATCGAGTATCAAGGCCGATCTGTGACACGATTTCATCTAATATAATGACGGGAGAGATCCAAGTTCGAGTAATCTCTCAACATCATGACATTCAAATTTGTATGCCACTTCTTCCGCATAGCTTTTCTCGGCCAGATGCAACATGACCCCACACTTCAATAGATGATTCTGATACATTGTTAGTCCATCTATCCACTCTATTTGTAGAGATAGAGAAATCTTCATTGCACGGTGTTGACCTTTAATTTCTCATACATCTGTAACGGTAAGGAGGACTCTTCGCGTCGTCGATCACAAAAGGTGAAGGATGCACATATCATTCGTGCAGTATTACTTTATCTCGTTGTTGGTGATGATCTCAGAAATGCCTCCAACTTTTCAAACTGGGACCACAGTTCTCTCTCTTCTGCCTTGGCCACGAGGAAATGGGGTGTCTTTCCCTTGATATCGACCTGCACCATTTCTCAATCATCCATGATGGAATGGATCTCGATTGGATGTGATGTCACCTGCATGATCTCGTGGACTGAAATCCCTCCTTGTTCGGGTTGGACGAGCCAACCGGCGGTCATGAGCTGTCCTGTAGATGGTGAGGAGATGAAAGTCGATGCACTGCAATCACCTCGAGTGGTGTTGGGTGATTCGGGATATCGCGGATCATCGATCGAGAAGACCATCATCTGCCACGCGCCATTTGGAAGGAATCTCCAAGTTCTATCGAGGTCGTCACGATGGTGCTCACGTCGGAGAGTGATGGAATGGACGTCGTATGAACCCACCTCACGGCGATGAATTCTCTGTCTGAGATGCCTCTGGGGGCGCTGTGCGTGTCTTTCAGAATGTCGTAGCTGTAATCCTGGCCTTCTACACTTCGGTAGCTCTCTAAGATCTGCGTCTGTGCATTGGACATCCATTTTCCCTGCTCGACAAAGACAGCCTCGATGAATCGTTCGAGAGTGACGGGAACGGTGCCAGAGACCTGCTTGACTGTTAACGTGATAAATGGAGGTGTTGAATCCTTTCGATTCGTGACACTGACCAGAAAGACTGGGATATCAGTGCCAGCGCGATTGGCCTTCTTCAAAGTGATGTTTCCTCCCGTCTTCTCTTGGGTGTATTGGATACCTGTGACACTCATCAGAGACCATCTCCACCTCTTCACACCTTTCTCCGTCAGATCATCCAAGTGTCTTGGAAATCGTTCGGCGATCATTTTCTGAATGGAAGGATCGCTGGGCACGAGCTGTGCATTTGAAAAGAACTTTGTGTTGTTAGCCATGTCTGTCGTCGTTGATTGTGTATCGTTTGTGACGTATGATTCTTTCTGATGCGTCTGCGGTAGACACCAACTAGTTTTCGCTCTCGCAGCCTTGCACCTGCCGTTCGGAATCGCATTCGCTGACTTTAGTTCAAATGCGAACGGAACGCGAGGGGAAAGTTCATCACAAGTTGTCTCATATCAGGAGAGTGACAGAATGGACGACCTCTTCTCTGTTTTTCAGGACACCTCGTCGAAACCCAAGACAAAGAGGAAGATCTCTGAAGATGAGAATGAAAATGGGAATGGAGGAGCACTGCCTGCAGAATATAACGATGAGATGGATATAAAATTGCAGAGAGATGTAGATAGAGAGGTTGCTCGATCGAAGAAGGCAAAGACAGTCGAAACTCCTGATTTCGAGGTGATCTACTCCGTTTTGCATCGATCGTTCAGAAGTAATCTCTTTGAAGGTTCGTATCGCTCCCAAGGTGAGCATCCGTGACACTTCTGGAGCCCAACAAGTCGAAATCCTTCCATCTACCGTCGAAGAGGATGCCATCAGTTGTTTGCACGAGCTGTGTCTCCCACCTCTTCAAGAGGGACAAGAGTATCCCCCCGAATTCACAAAAGATCCCGTGTGTGATCATCCATCATCACATATAATCACCACCTCTCACATCTCACCCCTGACCTCTGAAGGTATTCCCGGCCAACCCAGCCAGAACGTACAAGTTCAAATTAGATCCCTTCCAACACAAGTCCGTGTGTTGTCTCGAAGCCAATCACTCGGTCCTCGTTTCGGCTCACACTTCGGCCGGTAAGACCGTCGTCGCAGAGTAAGTCTTCTCATCCATGTAACATGCACATCTAATCATCGCAGGTATGCCATCGCGATGTCTTTGGCCAGGAAGCAGAGAGTTATCTACACCTCTCCCATCAAGGCTCTCAGCAACCAGAAGTACAGAGAGCTATACGAAGACTTTCAGGACGTGGGACTGATGACAGGTGATACGACCATCAACCCCAATGCCAGTTGTCTCGTCATGACAACAGAGGTGAGATACACATGTTCTATCTGTTTCATCTGCTTCGGTTGTTCTGTCTCATATGTTGTATACGCTCTATCTCATATGTTGTATACGCTCTATCTCATATGTTGTATACGCTCTATCTCATATGTTGTATACGTTCTATCTCATATGTTGTATACGTTCTATCTCATATGTTGTATACGTTCTATCTACTCCACATGTTCTATCCACATCATTCCTCTCACTATCGTGGAAAGACCTAAATACGAGAACCAATGTACGATGACTGAGAGGATATAGATTCTGCGTAGTATGTTGTACCGAGGTAGTGAAGTGATGAGAGAGGTCGCCTGGGTCATTTTCGATGAGATTCACTACATGAGAGACAAGGAGAGAGGAGTCGTCTGGGAAGAGACCATCATTCTCTTACCCCCCGCAGTCAGGTGATTTTCCCGCCAAAATCTCCCGCCATAATTTCCCGCCAAAAACTGAAATTTCTCACAGATTCGTCTTCTTATCGGCTACCATTCCCAACGCGAAGGAGTTTGCACTCTGGGTGGCCAAGATCCACAAGCAACCCTGTCATGTGGTCTACACCGATGTCAGACCTACACCTCTACAACATTACATCTTCCCTGCAGGAGGTGATGGTCTTCACCTGGTTGTAGACGAGAAGGGAGTCTTTCGAGTGAGTTTCTCATGCGTTGACCATCGTTGACCCATCGTTGACCCATCGTTGACCCATCGTTGACTTTTCTCAGGACGAAAATTTCAGAAAAGCTCTCGCGGCCCTCGCCCAAAAAGAAGGAACGAAACCAAAGAAGGGAGGAAACAACAAGAGCGGCACCGGAAACGATGTCTACAAGATCGTCAACCTCATCATGGTCAAGAACTACCATCCAGTCATCGTCTTCTGTTTCTCAAAGAAGGAGTGCGAGAGTGAGTGTGGCTCGTTGTAGATGCATCGGATGACGTGGACAGCTCTGGCCATGCAGATGTCTCGTATTGATCTGAGCTCGGACGAAGAGAAGCAGACGATCGAGAAGGTGTTCAACAATGCCATCGACATCTTATCTGAAGAGGATCGTACTCTGCCTCAGGTGAAGATCCACATCGACATCAACATCACATCAACATCACATCAACATCACATCAACATCACATCAATATCACATCAACATCGACATCGACATCAACATCACATCAACATCACATCAATATCGACATCAACATCACTGACTCCATCAGATCGTTCACATCCTGCCCCTCCTCAAGCGTGGAGTGGGTATCCATCACTCCGGTCTCCTCCCCATCCTGAAAGAAGTCATCGAGATCCTCTTCCAGGAGGGCCTCATCAAAGCTCTATTTGCCACGGAGACATTCTCCATGGGTCTAAATATGCCAGCCAAGACTGTAGTCTTCACCAGCGTGAAGAAGTTCGATGGAACAGGCCACAGGTGGCTCACCGGTGGTGAATACATCCAGATGAGTGGAAGGGCCGGTAGAAGAGGACTCGACGACCGAGGTGAGTTTTTGGCGGGAAAATTTCGGCGGGAAGATTTTGGCGGGAACTGACTCGGGCAGGTATCGTCATCATGATGGTGGATGCGAAGATGGAGCCCGAGGTAGCGAAGGGGATGGTGAAGGGACAAGCAGATGCTCTCATGTCCTCTTTCCACATCAAGTACAACATGCTGCTCAATCTATTGAGAGTCGAAGAAATCAATCCAGAGTACATGTTGAGGAGGTCTTTCCATCAGTTCCAAGTGGATAGAGGAATACCCGTCATCAAAGAGAGTGAGTCGAGGCATTCTATCATTTGTTCTTGTGAAGACACGATCGTGATCATCATGGTTGGTGTGCCACGATGATGATGATGCTCATTATGATGATCACGATGATGATGATCATGTCATCATGAAGAGATGAACTGATTGAGAGCAGAGATCAAGATGTTAGAAGCGAAGCGAGACGACATCGAAATCAAGAACGAAAATCAAGTGAATTCATCTCCCCCCTCCCTATGACTGAAATCTCCCACAGATATCCAATTACTTTGAGCTAGAGAAGACTCTCGATCAGATCCAATCTGACATCAGAAAGATCATCGTACAGCCCGTACACATCTTACCCTTCCTCCAGCCCGGCCGAATGATCAAGGTGACCCACCATCTACAACGCGCCGACTCACCTATAAATAGATCATCGGGGAGGGTGAGGTCGAGTGGGACTGGGGCGTCGTGGTCAATTTCCAGAAGAAGGGAGACAAGGGAAAAGGAAACAAGAACAACTTGCAGGCAGACTACGTCGTAGATATTCTACTGTCGTGCGAGCCCAACCTTCCCACGGGTGATAAGCCGAAGCCACCCACGAAGGGTAAGGGAGTGTATCAGGTGCGTACAGTACGTACGGGGGTAGTGGTGGTGACGGACATAGATCGTACCGGTGATGCTGAGCAACGTGAAGAACATCAGTTCCATCAGGTTGTACGTACCAAAGGACTTGACGAATCCATCACACAGAGAGTCCGTTGGGAAATCACTGCAAGAGGTGGGATCTCTCTTCTATGATCATCGCCATCACGATCGTCTGCACGATGATGACGATCACCATCATCCGTCTCATCACCATCATGTTGAACATCATCCCATCTGATGATCGTCATGCATCATCCCATCTGATGATCGTCATGCATCATCCCATCTGATGATCGTCATGCATCATCCCATCTGATGATCGTCATGCATCATCCCATCTGATGATCGTCATGCATCATCATGACATGATGATCATCACCCTCCCACCCCTTCATCATCACAACACAAACACCCTCCCAACCACTCCAGGTCAACAAGAGGTTTCCCGATGGCATCCCCCACCTCGACCCCATCGAAGACATGAAGATTGATTCCCCCGACTTCAAGCAACTGGTTCGAAAGGCAGAGACGACAGAAGAGAGACTCAGACTGGTGACGAACAACAAGACGAAGGACAAGAAGCAGCTGGAGAGATACGCACAGAAGGTACAGATCGAGGGCGAGATCAAGGTGTTGAGAGGTCAGGCGAAGGATGCAGACGAAGTCATTCTGAAGGATAATTTGAGAGGTGGGTGTGATCGTGTGATCGCGTGATCGTCATCGACATCATCATGGATCGTGATCATCCACATGATTATGATCATCGTACTCCTGATCGTCATGATCATCTTCATGCACATGATCATCATCGTCCATCATGATGATGACACTGACCGAATGCATCAGCCATGGGAAGAGTCCTCCGCAGACTCGAATACAGTAACCAAGACGACATCATCGAGACGAAAGGTCGCGTCGCATGCGAGATCAACGCCGCCGATGAACTTGTCATCACCGAACTCATCTTTGGAGGCACTTTCAATGACCTCACCGTAGAACAGACTGTCGCCCTTCTCAGCTGCTTCTCCTTTGGAGAGAAGGTGATGAGGAAACCTCATCGTCATGAACGTCATGACTGACTCGTTGTAGTCGGACGATGTCTCGAATACGTTGAAGGAAGAATTGAAGGGGCCGTTCAGGGTGCTGCAGAACGTGGCATTGAGGGTATCGAAGGTGGAGGCGGACTCGAAGATTGCTGTGGAGCCGGAGGAGTACGTGAAGAAGTTTACGTGCTCGATGATGAACGCTACGTATGCGTGGGCGAAGGTGAATGTCTTTATCAGAACTCATCATCATGATCGTGTGAAGACGATCATCAAGATTCATGATCATGATGCAGACATCACATGATCATCATCTCATGATCATCATCTCATGATCATCATCTCATGATCGAGACATCACATGATCATCATCTTGACATAGACGCTGAGACACATACAGGGTGCCAAGTTCTCTGAAGTGTGCACGATGACCGAAGTGTTCGAGGGCAGCATCATCCGGTCCATGAGAAGATTGGAGGAGCTGCTGAGACAACTGGCAGCTGCGTCCAAGTCCATCGGTAACACAGCGTTAGAGGCCAAGTTCAGTGAAGGTATCGTTAAGATCAAGAGAGACATTGTCTTTGCTGCTTCTCTCTATCTGTAATAAATCCGAGATCGTCGTGTTTTATTCTATTTTATTTGTTACGATTGGGAGTCTCAAAGGGAGATGGATCGTGTTTTATTGTTGGGAAATAAAAGGAGGGAAATGTTTTGGAGGAGGATTTATTTGGGAGCGGCAGGGAGTGCCTTCTTCACGAGCGGCTTCTTTGCAGTTCCCATCTGCAGCAGCCTCGTGCCACACGTCTGACAGACCAAGGTGATGCCACAATAGACTGCATCACATGTGAGCCGACATGATGGGATGTCCATGTCAGATGATGAAACTCACTCGACAGACACACGCTGCAAACGAATCCCATGTCAATCGTTTCCTTGTGACAGAAACAAGAGGCACGAAAGTCTACTCTGGTCAGAGTAGGTAAGCTGAGGAATTTACGTGCGAAGGGATCTGGTAAGTAACACGTCTGAGGAATGTGAATACAACTCTTATGCATCATCATCATGTATCGTGTGATGTCGTTTGATGATGTGATGTCTCATACTTGATTCATGCGTCGTGATGATGATAATCTCACCAGAGCGTATTGTAAGAGTGCTTTCTGTTGACTTGGTTTGAGATAGATTCCACCAGTGAGATGAGAAGCTTGTTGAAGGAAAGGAGAATCGTTCGATCCAAGGATGCACGTGTCGATGAGAATACTCTGTTTGGATGGTGAGATGATCATCATCGTGTGACGTTATCTTCACCTTCTTCTGGGCGGAAAAGATGCAGTTCATGATGGAGATGTATTGATTCGAGACGTCTGGAGATGCATGAAGGACGAGGATTCTGGGTCTGATGAGAGGTTCTTCCCTTTGAATGCGGTTGATGTCTGTATGATGTGAACACCAAGCGATGGACGTTACAATGACTCACAACATAAGGCGAGAGATAAGGCTCCGGATAGCATGGGTGACCAACCTGAGTTGGATTTGAGCAGTTCTTCATTTCGTGTATGTGCGTTCAATTGTGTGACGATCTCGTTCTTGATGTCTTCCATGTCGGTTCCCGTCGGATCGGTGGATCCTGGATATAACAACTTGCTGCATTGTCTGTCGGAAAATGATATGATTTCGAGTGGATGATGTTACCTCTCTCCTGGGTGAACAGAGATGAAAGCTAATCGATTTTCATGCTTCAGTAGACGATAGGCACTCATGAAATTGAACACGTGTTCTAAAACTGAGCTCCATTCCAGCTCTTTTTGTTTTCTCTGTGACCATATGTAAGGGTTCGTGTCTAAAAGTACAACCAATAGACTGGTATCGTCTACATCATACGTCAGATCATCTTCACCCCTAGTTGACTCAAGTATGCATATACATAGGAGAACAGACTGAATATATACTAACCTTGTGTCAGGCCCTGTGATGTTGCCATGTGTGATGTGATGTGGTGTCAAAGATGATGCGAAATAAAATTGGACCAACCGCATCGGCCTACCCGTGGCGCAGACAGCGCACCATCGGCTTCAATCTTACGATTAGATCTTAGAGCCTCCCAAGCCATGGCTGTTGTAGGGTCTCTTGATGTGGTTCTCTCTTTGATGAAAGAGTATCAGAAGAAGGGGGAACGCATTCTACCTCGAGCCCCTCACGAAACGATAGCTTGGGAGTTTTTAGAGCAAGAACAGGTTAGAGATCGGCTGCGGAATGCTGGCTGATGGTTGCAGCGATCGCCGGAAGGAAGTTATGAAGACAATCCCAGGTCGCAAATGGAGCCTAGTAACAAGAAGGAAGCTGTAGAGGTCACAGAGAAAGCGAAGGCGTTCGTGAAGCATTTTCAAGAACAAGAAGAGGCTCTATACAGCTTCGATAAAGTGGAGGAATTCCCTGTCCCCACACAACAGTGAGATCATTCAACAGAAGATCTCATAACGATGTTGACATAGAGCGTGTAGATCGCAGACGGCCTTGTCGTTGGAACTCAGAAAGAAGGAGGTCGCGAAGCCAGTTGAGATAACAATTCCCATCAATGTCTACATGCCGAATCACAAGCCCCCGATACTTGTGAAGGTCAAACCGACGACCACCATCGAGGAGGTCATCGGAGACGTTCTTTCTAAAGTGAGGGCACACCCATCGGCGTCACATCGCACTCATTTCCTATAGATCGGATCAATCGATTCTCTTCGTTCGATGAACCTCAATGTCCGAGGGTATCTCCTTCGCATTGCAGAGAAGGACGGCACGCCCGACGAGGACATACCAGGTGAGCCACCTTCTAATGTTCTCACACCCTAACGACCATCCAGCTCTTGTGAGAAACAAAAACATCGGTCAATTTCTGAAAATCAGCCAACACTATGCCCTCTGCAAGGACCCCAGTTTCTTCAAAGAAGTGTGGCCCATCAACGAAGATCCATCAGAGGTCGTCTTGAAGGTGATCTACCTCGAATCATCGTGGAAGTCAAATGTCCACAGGTGATGGTGCCTGGTGATACTTCGTACTCCACTTTCTTGTTTAAAGATGAGTATGCCTTGAAAGAGATTCGAGAGCAAGCCTGCAGCAAGAGAGGACTGAAGGCAGACGATTATCGTGAGATATTGATTGCGTAATCGCGAGCATCATTGATGAGAGGTGCAGACGTAGTGCTGTCCTCACAACCGGATAAGCCTCTCTCGCTCGATCAGAAGGTCGGGGCGCTGCTAGAAAAGACACTGAAGCTCATTGATGGTGACTCATGCGATGATCCTCTATCGGAAAGCTTACACGATCCAGTGAGAAGTATCAGCAAGAGAAAGGACAGTAACGCTTCTCTCTTTGTCAAGAAGGTGAGAAGACTCACATGATCTTCGTGATGATCATCGCAGATCAATCGAGTTAGAAGACCGAGCTCAGGGAACTACGCAGTGAATCCCTCTTATACCGTCGTTCGAGTGGGTAAGAAGAGAACTAGCCTCATCACACTCGATGGTATCAACGATCAGCTCATCTTCCGATCGGCCGAACACAAGAAGGAGAAGGTGAGAACATTGTCTCTCGCTGTCTCATCATCGCAGACGAAACATCTGAGGGAATTGGCTGCCGTGAGTCTGGTCCCTGGTAAACAGATGCAGTTTCAGATGGACTTCAAGCAGAAGATCTATCGCTTCGAGACACAACAAGCCGATGAGATCGTTGCAAAGATCGATGTCCTGTGGCAACGATACCTGAAAGACAATTGAACGTGTAGATATAGATGGACTTGTACGACTCATACGTGTGATTAATCTTCAGAATCATCTTCATGTGCATGCGTGAGGACAGAGAAAACAATAGCGGATAGGTACGTTGAATCATTGCATCTAGCTTGACGTGTTTCACTCGCTCATGTGGTGGTGTTGAGAGGTCGCAATTGTTTGACACGTGTCTCTCCCTCGCATAAATTTGGGTCGCAAGAGAATCACAAGATCATCGCACAGATATGGTAGGTCACAACCAGCCCGAAGGAGAGTTCGACTCCACCTCTAATAGAGACAACACCCTCGTCTTATTCGACGTCGATGGAACATTGAGCCCATCTAGAAAGGTGCTATACATTCTATCTCTCAACCGAATCGCATGCTGAGATGATGGACAGAGTGCGAGTGAGGCCATGAAGGAGACTCTTCTCAAGTTGAGAAAGAAGGTTTCGGTTGGTGTCGTAGGTGGATCCGATTTGAAGAAGATCGCAGAGCAAATTGGCAGCCAGGATTACCTCTTGTCCAACTTTGACTATGTCTTCGCCGAAAATGGTCTCACATTTTACCAAGACGGACAATTTAAAGCTCAAGCCGTGAGTCGATCATCGTTGTCTGTCGTTCTGTCTTCATCACAAATGAAGCTAACGTGCCCGATAGAACATCTTGAAGCACTTGGGAGAGGAGACCCTTCAGAGGATTATCAACTTCACTCTCCGTTACGTGGCTGATCTCAAGATCCCAAAGAAGAGGTAATGCAGAGCTCACATGCGACATCTCATTATCATCAGAGGAACCTTTGTCGAGTATAGAGCGGGCATGTTGAACATCAGTCCCATCGGTCGAAACTGCTCTCAAGAGGAGAGAGACGAGTTCTTCGCCTACGACAAGGTCGATCTCTCATCCATCCGTATCATCCATTGACACGCCCGCAGATCCACAACATCCGAACCCAAATGGTCGATGCTTTCAAGAAAGAGTTTCATGATCTTCCCCTCACCTTCTCGATCGGTGGGGAGATCTCATTCGATGTCTTCCCCACTGGCTGGGACAAGACCTATTGCCTCCAATACGTTGAGAAGTTCCAGAAGGTCTATTTCTTTGGTGATCGAACGCAGCTGGTGAGACGATGGTGATGTCATATGACATGAGCTGATTGGAGATGTCGCAGGGAGGAAATGATCACGAGATCTTCAGCCACGCCAGAACCATTGGAACGACAGTTACTAGCCCGGACGACACTCGCGAGAAATTGCATAAGATCTTCCAGCTATAAATGTTTCATCTCATCCTTCATCTTCTATTCAATCGTCCATGTCTTCGATCTCTTCTGCTTCTAATTCTTGGATGTCTTTCTTTTCTCTGCCCGTCTTCTCTTCTTGATATTCTATCTTTTCTTCCTCTTTGTGCTCCACTCTGTGCGTGTGGATCTCAGCTTCATCACCTCCTCTCAACTCTTCTCCTCGATTCTCATCTTCATCATCGACCACCACAACCTCTTCCTCTCTCTCTTTCTTATCCTTGCTCTCTTTCTTTTCTTTCTTGTCCTTCTTGTCCTTCTTGTCCTTTTCTTTCTTCTCTTTCTTCTCTGCTCTGATGGTTGCTTCTATTCGTGCATCTCTCTCTTCCTCCGTCTCGATTAACTTTTGACCATCCGATGTCTCCTCATCATGATGTCTTCCCGCATCGTATGGGACACCACTTCTCTCAGCTCTGACTCGTGACAATGTGTTCTCTAATCTGTTCTTCCTCTGTTCTTCTCTCTGTCTCTGAAATTCCTGCGGATGATCAATTCCGATGCAGACGGACGTGCAAACTCTTTACCACTTCGGGGGTGTTATCGAATGGACGTGTCCCGGACCAGAGACCTCTAAACTTTGGCTCGCGATTCGTCTCCATCATGTCCCTCTCTGCCGATATAGACGACGTCCCGTAATCGATCCTCCGATGGCCACCCTCTTCTCTCCTCTTCCCAGTCTTTAGAGGTGGTGGCGACGGTAAATTGCTGAGATAATGCAGAGCATCCATCTGTCCTCCGTTAGAACCTCCATCGTGATGACGATCGCATCACCGTCGGTGGTGGTGCTTCTTGTGCATTGCTTTCCGTTCTTCTGTTCGTCTGAGTCTTTTGAAGGGAAGATGTCTTCGTGGGACGACTGATGTTGACAGAGACCAACGTGATGACGTCGGTGTCGTGGGAGCATGCAGCGATGATGTCTCCCTTTGGTGACCACGCAGTGCAGGTGATCGGTCCATTCATCGTCTTCGCTTCTTCAGACGGTAGTTTGTAGATGCACTCCCCACTGTCCACGTCCCAAATGTACCTTCCCGCCATTCAATTTCGATTTGGGACGCTCTTCCTCACATCTGAGAGTCCTCCGACCCAGACACGATGAATTGTCCGTCGTAGCTGAAATCACCTTTGATGATGCTCTCCTTGTTCGTGTGGCCCAAGTAATCTCGCAGGGGCTCGAAGAAACGAAGATCGAGTGAGAAGAGCTTGTCTTCTTTCAATTGAACCAGTAGGCATTTACCGAGAGGACTCATGACGAGGTGATTCACCGGTATTCCCTGGTCTCGTGTCACGGATGTACAGAAAGAATGATGAAGGGAAGGGTCACCTTGTACTGATTGACTGTGCAGAGGCATTCGTAATTCCAACCTAGAGCTGCTTTTCTCATCCAGATCTTGACGACTCCTTCTGCATCACCGCTGTACAATTTGGAGCGTGGACCAGCCTGCACAGTGAGTGAAATGAATGAGATCGATTCAGGATACTCACATTGCTGACATCAAAGGTGATGGCATTGATCGCAGCCTGCAAACGGATCAGATCACACCGATTCCATTTCCATGGAGGACCCTCGCACGCAGGTGTCGATGAGACAGAAGATCTTACCTTGTGAGCTGCATCGATGGTCCCGATGATAGAGGAACTATCTCTGTCCCAGAACCTCAAGACACGATCGTAACCAGCGGTAACCAATACTCTGTTCCTCGTTCATCACGATGTCCCAGCAGAATTTCACCTGGCACTGGGGTGGAAGATGGCAGTGTAGACGTAGGACGTGTGTTGATAGATCTCGGGTGATCTGTGAGGCTCTTCCACGTCCCAGATCTTCGCAGTGCCATCAGAAGAAGCGCTGGCCACTTCGGTGCCGGACATGTTCCAATCTGTGATGACTCAGGATGGAGGATGGATGGATGGTCACCCAAATGGTAGATGTTGTCGTGATGACCCGATAGAGTGAGGGCACAAGAACCATCCTCTACATTATAGATGTTGATGACAAAGAGGATCTGTCCTTCATGTCACCGTCTGAAGATTGAATCGACACGAGTAATGTACCTGAGTGGAACAAGCGCAGGCGACGTGTCTTCCATCGGGTGCAAATTTGACGAAGAGACAATTGAGAAAACCACCGCGGATCCTGTGAAGGACTTGTGTGGAACCCACCTCAGGCGGAATCTCGTACAAATCTTGCGCTCCTCGACTCACTGTGGACATCCATCAGCGAGATGGTGATCGTGTGACGGCGCAATATGCGATGGAGATGAAGTCGTGACTCACCCGCATCTTCGTTCACGGTCAGATCTCTCATCGAAGTGGCTCTCATCAGTCCCTTCGATGTAGATGTCCTCATAGCTAATTTACCCATGCTCTTCGAATTTCTCAACGGATTCGTACCGGTCAACTGTAGGGAGGACTGCACGGTCAGACCCCCTGGACTTCCTTTCGAACTGAGGTTCAACGCATAATCTCCAGCGACGTTCCACTGATCGTTGTTCAACTTGGCTTCCTTCACTGTGAGGTAGATGGTGGAAGGATATGCCTTCCTCTTCTCTCTCTGGTACTGATAGAAGACCTGGACATATTGAGAGGTCGACCGATGCAAAGCATCACCTCCGGGATGATCTCGCCGTCGAGTGGTCGTCGAGGTTTCTTGTTCTTTTTGTACTCGTAGAGTTGAAGTCGAGCGCGATCTCCGTGGTTGGCCTCTTCTCTCTCCCCCACCATCTTCATAAAGGCCCAAGCGATCGGCAGGCTGATGAGGTGAGAAGACGGATGGAGGAGAAGACACACCTGATCTTCTCAGTTTCTTCATCTTGGACGATTTTTTTCGCGGCGACGGCTGTCGAAGGTGAGTGGAGGTAGGCATAGTGACGCATTACCGGGTGATGATCTCTGACCGGGAATGATGCTGATGCGCTTCATTTTGGGTGTCTGATATTCGATGATCTCGATGAGCAGTAGTACGTCGTCATGCGTAGTCGAAGCGTAGATCTCGTCCAAGATGAGGATCTGGGGACCTTGTGAACGGATGGCATAGAACGGACTCTGTTTCAGATCATAAGATAGACTCTCGAAGCTCGTCAATTGGATATCGTCATCGGTTTCTCTCTTCTTCTCCTCCGGTGGTTGATAATCATCTTGTCCATAACCTCGAAATAAGAGCTTTCCTGTCTTCGTTTTCTGTAGATATTCACCGGTCTCCCTCTCTGTCTCTCTTTCAGAGGACGATTGACGCGCGACAGACTCACGGACGAAGTGAAATCTAACGACTGGATTGAATAGCCTCGAATCTGGCTTCAAGAGGTCGGTACCGTGTATCAATATAGCTGTCAGCTCATCGATATTCTCATCTTCGTCTGAACTCATGCTGCATCTTCTGAAACAAGATCAATGCTGCCGGTAGCCGTTAGAAATTCAATTTTACGTACCTCATATTTAGCAGCAGTGACACAGAGAGGGCATTGTCTGATCATTCACCATGTTGAATATAGTCAAGTGTGTGACGGTTTAGATTAGACAGCCGAATCGTGATGCTGATCTGATTCAGATCTAAATCACAGCAAAATAAGGAAATTCACACACTAGTGAAGAAGTTGAGAACGTTCACCTTCGAAGAGGTAGGAACCGAAGAGTGAGCTAATTAGAATCGGTTCACCTCATCTCATACGTCGAACAGATGGACGAATCAGAAGGAAACCTTAGACAGACTCAACCAATTGGTGCGTGGTGGCACGTGGAATAATCAATGGTAGGATGACATTTGAGACAGGCACATCAAAATGCATCCAAAGGAGAAGAAGAACAAGTGAAATCCGCACTCATTGAACACAAAAAGGTGATCCGATCGATTCACTACCCTCCTAACCGTTGCAACCAGTTGAATGTGATTGTGCACGAGCTGATCATGATCGATCTGTGGGTCACAAAGATATGGCCACAGATACAACCCAGCATCTACCAGAATTTGGGCCAAGGCTCTTTCCTCAAACCTTATCTCATCGTGGGCATCAAGTGCCATCCCGATGCATGACGCTGAACAGATCACAACCGAAATGAGCTGCGTGAACCTCCTCGAAATCCTCTTGTATCATCAAGATGCATGCGAGGCCACCGAAGATGCAGTCTTTGAGCTCGTGGAATACGGCTACAGGAAACTCAACCACCTTCATTCTCTGTGGGCCATCATCGCAGAGACTATGACTGATGTGACTGCAGCGGTAAAGATGACATCGCGAAGCTGATCCAGATGGATGAGGCACTCGACCCAGTGGAGAAGTTGAACCGAAAGATAGACTCCATACGATTCGATGTGGCGATATCATCCCTCACGCTGATACGGTATATTCCACATCATGCAATGTCATCCATCACACCTCCGTTAACATCATGTGATCATCTCCTCAAATACAGACAGATACATCACAGACCACGTCATACACCTCCCAGTCGGCATCACAAACAGCCTCTTAATCGCTAATGACGTCATCTCATCTGTCTGTCAGCTGCTGCAAGAGTCTCGCCCTTGGTCTACCGTGGTCAAGAGAGACAAGTGGAGATTCATTGATCACAACTGGGAGAAGACACCGGCGGCTGATGTCCTCAGACTCTCAAAGACAGAGGCACAGTGTTGGCTGATCCTCTATAACCTTCTCTTTCAAAAGGAGACGAGAGAGAAATATCCTTTCACCAGTTCTTCTCAGGCGACGCTGTTAAGGGTGAGTGAGTGATGATGAGACGAGATGGACCGACGGATGATGCAGTTGAGACCGCTCATTCACGAGACGTTGGTGGATCAACTGCCGATATTAGATCAGTTTCAAAAGTTTCTGGATCATCTGAGTATACAGACACCTCCATCTTCCACTGCGAATCCCATTCGTGTGATGCAGGTGGACATCACAACGCATCGTGTCCACCGACTAACGAGAGAAAGGTTTCTGAATACGAGAGTATGATTGACACGATGGATTGGACCAAGATGGGCGATCTCCATCTGAAGATGGCATTAGAGGAGGATGCAACCACGACGCTGGTGCCTAAGAATGACAAGGGGAGAGAGAAGGAAGAGAAGCGATTGATCGAGGAGATCAAACCACAGACTGTTGAGAAGGAAGAAGATGCACCTCCATGTGCAAGATGCTCGGCCGCATCGTGGAAGAGATGTGCACGATGTAAGAAGGAGTGGTACTGCTCGAGAGAATGCCAAGTGGATAGCTGGCCACAGCACTCCGCGTCGTGTGTGCCAGATGAACAATAAAATCATCTCAAATTGTGGGTTTATTTCATTTCCTGGTTTTCCGCTCTTTCCTGATCTGATCTGCTTAATCATCATCGTCCATCTTATGCGAGATGCTCAGACTACTGGGTAAGACAACTTTCGCAACCAAACATGCCGTATATCCCATCCACAGACCCTATGCATCACTGTCCGAATCACTATCGAGAACATCAAATTCGGTATCACGTGGTCCAGAAAATCGAGCGACCAGACCTCCACCACGTTCCTTGAAGAGAGAAGGTCTGCAGAGGGAATACAGATCAAAAGAAGAGACAGAGGAACCCAGAGATGAAGAGGAGAAGCCAGA
Source organism: Planoprotostelium fungivorum (assembly GCA_003024175.1). NCBI lineage: Eukaryota > Evosea > Variosea > Cavosteliida > Cavosteliaceae > Planoprotostelium > Planoprotostelium fungivorum. The sequence goes on from MDYQ01000094.1 coordinate 163,849, forward strand.
AGAGAAGAGTGACGAGATGGAGAGAGATGCAAACGGGATACCATCGGTCGACTATTTTACAAAAAAGTATGGAGTCACGGTGGGGAGGAGTCTCTACCTCAGGGCGGCCAGGAAAGCTGAAGATCCAGATTTCACGTGGCAGCCAGACAGGAGGTTGAATCGAAGACAGATGCTCGAAGTCAAAGAGGCATTCCGATTGGTGTGACATCATCATGTCCATTTTGGCTCATCCTCATTCTTCCACAGGCACCAACATTTAAGACGAAACAACTTTTGTCCGAGAAATTCAAGATCTCGATGGAAGCCATCGACAGGATAACCCATTCCAAGTGAGATCGTGATGTCACATTGTCCATCGTGATTGATCCATCTCAGGTGGGAACCAACGACGGAACAAGTGAAACGACAGGAGACGAACAAGGTGATGGAGAGGAGGTTGGGGAAAAATTCTGGTGTGATGGGAGACATTCAGGAAGAGAGCAGGATTCTGTCTCAAATTGTAGATATCTACGTGAGGGATCCGAAGGACAGGCAAGCCGTGAAGCACCTGCGGCACACGCTGACAAAGATGTTGGACATGGTCGACTCGATCGACTTCAGATGACAATAAATGATCTGAAAGGTATATTCGTTTTCTATGGTTTGTATACGTGCGATATAGAGATGCATGATAGTACGTACGTACGTGTGAATTGTTTGGACGCAATGGCATTGAAGTGCCATCACATCATGATTATCTGCGAACATCAAGGAAAGTTGCAATCGACTTCTATGAACTGATCCGCATCGTTTGTCTGATGATAGAATGTAGAACCATGCATATATGCCATGTACAAAGAGAGGGAAGAGAGCCTAATACAGAGAGGGAAAATGGGCAGCAAACAACGAGGATTATTTCTACGGAATGCCACACAATACATTCAACGAAGGGAGTGAAACATGCTGATCAAAGTTAAAACGCTGACGGGAAAGGAGATTGAAATCGATATCGACGCCTCCGATAAGGTCAGACCCTCCCATTTTATGTTCATCTGAAAGAACGGTAGATTGAGAGGATCAAGGAGAGATTAGAAGAGAAGGAAGGTATTACGCCCTCTCAACAACGTCTCATCTACCTCGGAAAACAGATGTGAGTCATTCAAACATCTTTCAAATCTCTAACCAATCATAGGGCCGATGAGAAAACCGCACAAGATTACAACATTCAAGCCGGTTCAATTCTTCACCTCGTCCTGGCTCTGAGAGGTGGTCTGTGATTCAATAAATCAGATGTGTTTTTCGTGTCATCATCCTTACAGTCATCATTCCACTTCAAGATATCAATTCATAAATTGGTTACGACTAGATGTGATCACATTGGAGACAGATGAAGTGATCGAGCTGACCTAAAAGACATTCACATGCACTTCTAATCCGATCCCAGTGTGATGCCCCATCAGTTGAGAGGAAGGAAGAGATTCACCCTTACGTCTTCTATCCACAAGGTAGATCTCAACAAAATACGCAGGCGTTGTTCGCGCTATCGTATGTTCTAGAGAGGAGAAAATTGGCTAGTGACGAAGCTTTCAGCTCATCTCTGACTTTGCTCGACCTCCCATCAACAACAGTCACATTTACATCAGCGACAAGTTTATCTCTCCCTCGTGATGCGATCTCCTATGTGCATCCGACGTCGTTGAGTCTCTTCCCTCCTGAACTCATCCTCGCAAAATCTTAAAATTTAAGACAGATGCAGCACCTGTTCGAGTCTGAGTCACAATGATTCCACATCATACAAATCGTCACCTCTAAAATGGGAACTGCTATGGAGTTGACCACGGCGTTCCACCTGCATAAAATTCTCGTTCCTGTGTGTACGAGCTCGCCGTCTTCGTTTCTAGAATCCTCTAGTGATTCAACGTATGTCCCCCAAGGTTCTTTACACAGGACTCTACAGTTATACAGTGTCTCACAGCCTTGATAGCGAAAGAGAACATAACGTGAATTTCTCGTTGTGTGGCGCAAAATGGGCGGACGATTATCGTGCTCGTGTTTGAAATGCTTCAGTGTTTGCTCTTTCTAGAGTCAATCCATTGAATAAGACCAGTCAGCTCACCTGTATCGCGTTCTGAGCTAGGAATGAGAAGATCTGCCTCCTCAGGTTCCGCTGCGGGACGTTTCTTGCATCTAATGAACAGTGCTTCTGTCACCATGTCATCTGAGTTTGGGTCCATCGATCTCTGAGATCTCTCTCCAGAAAGCCGATAGATAATGCTCAAAAATTCCAAGAAGGTGTTCCATTGTAGACCATTCACAGATTCAGCCACCGATTTTATTAAAATCGATATTCCTCTCCTCTCGTCACAGAAGCGCATAGACACTCACACATCGCTCGTGTCTTCACCCTGATCCTCCAAATTATGGATGGTAGTCTAAAATGAAATGAATAAAATACGTCACGCGTGGCAATTTGGTCCGATCTCATCACAATCAATCCGAGGAGGAGCGAACATGAACACAGTCTCCAACCGTCTTAACGCCATCTTTGGATATGGATCAGCCGTCCTGTTTATTGTTTTGGTCACGAACGGAATCAGCTCGTTCTTCATTCCAGTCAATCCAAGAGTCGATCTGAAGTTAGGAAGCATCCAACAGACGTGAGATCGATTTCAATTGATTGAACGACACCTGATGCATATCAGGGGAACATTTGCCCACAACGATGTCGCAGCCATCACTTTTGATCTCGATGCAGGTGAGAAATATAAGAGGAGATCGATGGAACTCAACATCATTCGCAGATCTGTCTTCATTATTCCACTGGAATACAAAGATGTTGTTTGTGTGGGTCACGGCTTCTTATTCGACGCCAGACAGAGTGAGTCTATTCGAAAAGACGATCGAACGCTCAACCATTAACAGCCCATCAACCAAGTGGTGATTTGGGATGATATCATTCAGGTCGGTCGACTCTTTACCATCTCATCTGATGATTTTTGCAGACGAAAGAAGAGAGCATCATCAACCTCCAACATCAGACCAGAGAGTACGATCTCATCGACAAAGGAAAGGGAATGCTGTGAGTAGTGGATGACGATCTAAAGGTGCATGATTCTGAAACGCATGCAGTGGACAGCAAGTCAACCTCACTTTCTCTTGGAATCGCATACCTGTTACTGGTCTCTTATTGACAGAGTCTTTGGGCCACCACACCTTCATGTTGAACAAATAAATCATCGAATAATTCACATTTCGTCTCATCACCACCCATCGTCCCGATCTTCACGGACATCACCTTCATCTTCATCCTCTTTATAAATCTTCAATGTCTCCGACCATTCTCTTCGATAACCTTCCCAACATCATGACGAACAGTATCATCAACATGAGATGGAAGGCCCCCAACGATATGGGCGACACCTTCTTTACACCACTATCTACAGATCTCGTGATTCTTCCCTCTACGCTGTTCATCTTTGTAGAGAGGTCGTTCTTCCACTGTTCTAAAGCATGCATGGTTCTGTCTTGCTGCTCGAATGCCTCCCTGCGTTGCAGCTCGTTCAGGTTGCTAAAGAAGACGCGGTTGTGTCTCTGGCCAGGCTCTTGGTTGATGATGGGCATGGGTTCAGGCAGACTCTCAAAGGAGAGACCTCTGTCCACCGTGATGGGCTGGATGACAAACGCACCTGTAGAGGATGAGATGAGATGAGATGGAGGAGTTACCGTCTTCGTGGAGGGTGCTGGCGGTCGTCGGGGTCAGGTGACTGATGGTAGATGAGTCGTGATGGAAGATCGGATGATGGAGATGTCTCACCCCGAGTGGCTGATGTTGGCGTTGGCTGCAGAGACGACGTGTTGTCCTAATGATGAAGGATGGTGCACGTCTCTTCGGCTCAACTTGGGAGAAGTGGGTAGACCTCCTTCATCGGACTCGTCCTGTCGATGATTGAGCTCGATCATGGAGTAGAAATAAAATCCACCTCGTAATCAGATTCCTCATCGTGACTGATGTTCAAGTGGATGGCATTCTTGTGTGATGTCGCCCACTCGATCTGTGGACCGATCTGTTGTATCCATAGCTTTCTCGCATTTTCTGATGAAACTCTGAGGACGGCGTAGCTGGGATTCCATCTCAAAGAGGGAGCGATCTTCAATCCTGGTTTCGTCTTATAGATGGAGCGGTTGTTGTTGGACTCGATCTTGAGAGAGAACATGCCGTCTTTCGATATCCTGTGCTCTCGGATGTCTGTATCTCCCAACATGATGGCCCCCGATGGTTTTCGCTTCGGTTGACTGGCCACCTGTTTTAGAGGATGAATAAACAGATATTTCATCGTGAAGACGAGTGGAAGATGAGTTGTTGTTAGGTTTAAAGAGTTAAGACGAACGTGTTAAGATTCTCACCTTCTCATCTCGATACCATACGAGCACTCCTTGCCTGACGTCTTCATCAGCCCCGTCGTCTCTAGAACATATCGGATTCGACTCACTTGAGAACGAACCATCTCGATACCCAGAATTTGACGGGGTGCCTCATCTTCATCCATCCAGAGCAGAATGCATCCGGATCATAGTATCTCCCAATCACGGGACTACTGTGAGATGGAGGTGAAGAACTGATCGGAATGACTTCCTTCTCTTTTGGTAACAACTCTCGATCTCGCTGGTCTCTATCGGTTGCTCTAAGATCTCGTGTGGAAGAGGAAGAACCACCAGTCAGTCCCCCAATGATGTTCTTTCTGAGCTCATTGATCTCTCTCGCTGACGATCTGAGGAAGTTGAGGGATCGACCATTAGAAGGTGTGCCTGGATTAGATTCTCCTCTCATTGTATTCTCTCCTCTCCCTGCTGACGTGACGTATTCTTGATTCTTTAGAGGAGAGGAGATGTGTGTCGGTGTTGCTTTCGCCCGAGGAAAGATGAATGAGGTTACGTGTAGACCACTGCCACAGACACAGAAGGCACTTTTCCCTCGGTCTTCTTATGCAATCCACTGGAGAGTGTCGATCGATACACCGCAGACGGTGCTTCCGAACAGTCTCACGACGATGGAAAGAGAAAATGAAGATGTCATTGTGTATTTATACTCGAGTTTCGCTTCCTCTTTAGTGGTGTCCGTGTCCTGGCTTCTTCAAGAGCTTGAGAGAGAAAAACTGACCGCACTCGAGACAAATGGTGGGCTTTCCACCCTTGACCATGTGCCACAGTGTCTCGTGATCTTGTCCAGCTCCTCCTGCACATCTTTAGACACCACCCTCCACCTCTTCCATTGCAGACGACCTTCAAGATGGGAAAAAATGAATTCTCACCCTGGCATCCAACGACACGGTAACCGAGGAAAGAAGTAATCTCGACTGGCTTGTCTTTGGTACCGAAGGGGCCGTGGATCTCGAGGGTGGCGAACTCCTCAGGGTGGGCCTTCTCTTTGTATTCGTCTCCGACCTGTTGGGCGGGTGTCTCAGTGAAGGTAGCGGCTCCAGCTGATAATTAGGGTCAATCATGGAAGATCGATTTCATGATATGATATGATATGGAATGAACATAAAGTGAGGAATCGTCGAGTAGGTGGACTATTTCAGGTATAGAATCTGACCTGCGGCAACGTTCTGGCTGCGGGCAGCCGAGGTGTGAGGTTCGCTGGCGGCAGAAGCAAAACGCATTTGAGAGCGCATCATCTGTGGTCTGGCAACATTGAGGGGAGCTACTCTGGGCTGAGCAAAGAGATATTTGGGGGAAGCAAGTTGACGAAGAGAGGCCATGATGGAGTCGATGTCTGTCTCTTGAACTAGAAAGAAGATGCGAGATGTTGGCTCGACGCTTTTTTTCTGAAGCGTGTTGTAGAGGTAATTTTCTGACCTGCCGCCGTGGAGTCTTTTACAAACCACAAACCGAGTAGACGATGCTGTCTGTTGTTGCAAAGAGGAGCACCCTTCTCCGTCAGAATGTGAACTGCATCCGTCAGTCATCATCCGCTTCGAAGGTGAATCGGCACAGATGACACGCTGATTTTCTTATGTCTATACGATGCATGCCCGTCTCATCATCATCGATGTGATGTCCATAGATCTGATACGATATCAGCCCATTGTCGGCTTCATTGGTTTGGGAAACATGGGGGCCTTCATGGCTTCTAATCTGGCACGTGGTGGACACCCTCTCGTCGTCCACGATCTCGATCATCAGGTATTATGCTACCATCATCTTCCATTACCATCACCTTTTGACGCTCATAAGGTGGTGGAGAAAGTGAAGGAGAGAGCCAGAGGACACGGCGGTATCGTAGACTATGCAAAGACACCGAAAGAATTGGCAGCCAAGGTGATCGGATGATATGCACGTTGTCCGTGACCCTATCGTAGGCCGATTACATCGTCACCATGCTTCCATCTTCCCCTCACGTCTTATCCGTCTACACTTCAGGTGATCGACATCATCTGATTATGATATCTCACCATCATCAAACATCATCCATCTCATCTGTCTCACGCGATGGACAGAGAACGGAATCTTATCCGCCGTGAAGAAGAACGCGCTGCTCATGGACACGAGCACCATCGACCCCACCGTGGCGAGAGATCTCGCAAAGACAGTCCACCAATCTGGAGCCGCCATGGTTGATGCCCCTGTATCCGGTGGTGAGACATCGTATGACTGTGATTCCATTCGAATGAAACCTTCAGGCGTGGGAGGAGCAGAGGCGGGCACGCTGACTTTCATGGTGGGCGGAAGTGTCGAGAATTTTCAGAGAGCAGAGACTCTACTCAAGCTGATGGGCAAGAACATCGTCCACTGTGGAGAGGCTGGCAGCGGTCAGGTGATTCGACATGATGGACGATGGTGATTGGACTCATCGTGATCAGGTGGTCAAAGTGTGCAATAACCTTGCCCTGGCCATCGAGATGATCGGTGAAGCATGTGTCTCGTTGTAGATGGTGACGGTGGTAGGTGTGGCCGAGGCGATGAACTTGGGCGTGTCGTTTGGAATGGACCCCAAGATTTTGGCGGGAATCTTCAACACTTCTTCTGCTAGGTGCTGGAGCTCAGACACTTACAACCCTGTTCCAGGTGTCATGCCCAACGGTGAGTTTCCATCGTCTTTTATTCTCTTCATTTATTTCTTTTTTTCATTTGACCTTGTCTATCGATCACCTTCTCCATCTTGTCTTTCTCTTTCCTCTCACCTTTCTTTTCGTAATTATTTCTTTTCTCTCACCCTTCTCATCACATCTTCTCATCTCATCTTTCATCCATCTTCATCTTCAATCATTTCAATGCAAAGGAAAAGATTCACCATCGACCGAAAGATTTGGCGGGAACGGCATCCAACTGACCCCCTCAGTTCCCGCCTCCCGCGGCTACACCGGTGGATTCGGCGTGGATCTCATGGCGAAGGACCTCGGCCTGGCCTCTTCCGCTGCCAACGCCGTCAGAGCTCCCATCCCTTTAGGAAGCCAGGCCCTGCAGCTTTACAACATGATATCAGCTCACGGGGGAGGCAAGAAGGACTTCTCTTTCGTCTACGATTTCCTCAAGAAGCAGAGCGAGAAGTGAAGGGTGAAGAATAAACGAGGTGCATCGATAGAGTACACCGTCATCTCACGATGGGTGCTGTGACATGATGATGTCCGTTTGGCAATGATGCACGATGATGATATGATCACTCTCGAGAATTCGCAAGGAGAAAGGAGATGGAGGAGAAACAATTTTTATGTTTACAAATTGAAAAGCTGTGAGCCAATGTGCGCGTGCATCGTTCCATCAATTACCATGCTGTGAGTTCATCTGAACTACCCGACTCGACGTTAGCGCTTGTCTCTCACCAAGAAATCTCCCACAACTCTAGATCAGGCCCTCTCTCGTATTCAAACCTCATCGGAAAGTCCATGTCCACCTGATTGGCCTCGAAGATGGTCCCATCACCTGTCTCCGTCACTTTCGTTCCTCTCGATCATAAAGATCTCATCTCACCCTTGATGTGTCTCATCAGGTGCTCGTGTGCCGCCGAATACAACCTCGCCTCTGTCCCATCGAAACAAAAGTTGAATCTCTTTTCCATGGCTAGGTACAATTTTCTACCAGGGACACCTCTGGGAGTGCTTCTGTCACAGTTGATCAGGCCACGGTGATTTGTTTCGACTCACTTTAACAATTGAAAGAGGGAGTCTGTGAGGACATCATCGTAGATGACTATGGATGTCATTAGAAGGAGAAGAGATGAAGATGATGGGCACCGTCGGCGGCGAGGAAGATTTGACACTCTTTGAGGCATCGAATGTCTTCCGGCGTCCAATCATATGGTGATGGATGGGTGCAGGTCGTCGTGCTTTCGTAAGAGGATGACAGTGGGTTATGTTCGGGTTCGACCGTCCAATCTAATCGTCTGGCGAAGATGTGTTGGTGATCTGATGTACGGTTGGGAAGATGATCCATGATCGATATCTGACCCACCGTCTCGGTTCAAAGTGCAGTCATTGATGTCTATATTACGACGGCAATTATCCAGCACTTCATCCGAGTAATCTGGTTCCAATTAGCGACATCTTCAATGGTGAATACCTGTGAGAAACACTCTCTTAGCCGTTCTCGCCATACAGAACCCAGACAATCCTATTCCCGCTCCCAACTCGATGGCCACCACGTCTTTGAATTCACCATTCTTCTGTCGATCGAGAATGAAATCTCCCAACAATAAAGCGCCTCTCCACAATTGCAATCCAACTTCATGTAGCTCTGTTTCCATCGCGTGCAAAATGTTGAACGATTCTGATTTCAATCAGATGTCTGCGATCACCATCATTCAACACACCCTTTCTATTTTTCTTTCTACGTACATTAAGGTCTCCATCGCTAGATGTCTCTGTCGTATCGACCTCATCATCATCATCCACGTCAAATCTAAATCGACTGTAGAATTTTCCATCATCTGAGGGTGTTGGATCTGCCGTCATGTGTACTTCAGAGAGGAAGCCTGAGTCTTCCATCTCGACCTGATCACCCATCGAGATGAAGAATAAAAGCTCTCCGTAAATTGGTCATTTTGTATGACATCATTTTCTCGTATAGCCTGAGCGAGACAAGTAAGGAAGGCGCATCTATGTTGGACAACGTCAGAAAGGTCACTGGTTCGTCAACAGAAAGGCGATGATGTCGTCATCGGAAGTCTGAGATGACAAAATCAACGGATAAACAATTTCGGGTCACAATCACCCAACCACAACAAAGACAACAAGCATGCCTTTCTTCTTGATCGCCGAACTACCGACTCACTCTGAGGAATCGAGGGCCAAGGTGAAGAATGATGCCTCTCGGTGAACTGATGTTCCCAGGCAAATGAGAGCCTGGTCGTCCTCGCTGAGCAAGTGAAAGAGAGGGAACCATTTGCCAAGCCATATTACTTCTTTCACAACACGAGTGATCCCACAGATTTCCAGATCTACGGTTTCGAGAGGTGATTGTCATATCACCGTCACCATCTCATCCGAGTCAGATACGACATCGATGCATCTGAACTTCATGCGAAACACGTGGATACCGAACAATTCAAACAGTTCAGCAAGAAGGTAGAGGAGGGAAACTTGTACAATGGAAAAGAGATCGCAGTCCATCTCTACGATGAAGTTGCTGGTTACGTCGAGAGACCAGGAACGGAAGGAAAGGTATGCATCATATGATGACGTCGGATGATGGTGACCCGGATATAGAAAGTGGAGACCGTATTGATCGCATGGCTCAAGGCAAACAACGCCCAAGATCGTGAGACAGCCTTGCAGCTCTTGACCAACCTGGCCAACGATGTCCATCAGAATGAGCACGACGCTTACACGTACATCGTCCTCAAGAGTAAAGACGATGACCAGAGTCTCGTGGTGTTCGAGAGGTGAGCCGATCAATGTTACAATCGTCAATCATCATTTCCATCGAAACATCATCTGACAGCGACACAGATACGCCACAAAGGAGGCACTCACGGGAGCTCACAGAGCGGGAAAAGTCTATCAATCCAATGGCCCCAAGATGGCCCCTCTCATCGCTCAGAAGAGTGTCATCGAATACGCCGAGAGTGGCATCGGTTACATGTGATGAATAAATGTACGTCTTCGACCGAGTCTCTCTCAAAGACGATTGTCACACCGATGATGATTACGTTGATGATCCTGACGATCTCAACGCACGACAAGATCTTCGTGACGAATACAAAATAGACGGTGAGGTTGAATATCTATAGAAGGATCGGTTCAATAGTCTGAGGCAGCTGAAGTGGTTGTCTGAGGCTTGTGAAAAAACCACTCGACTAACGTGGGAAAAAGAGGGCCGTCAGATGTTTCATGTCGGTTCATCCTATCAGGCTCATCTGTGATAAAGGATGAGTGATTGTGACAGGATGTGAGATCACACCCAGAGATAATTGTTGAGAAGACGAGATTGGTGATGGTATTGGACATGAGAATAGGTGATGGAAGATCAAGCTGATTGGGAACTCCAGAGGTGATGGGAACTTCTAACGGGGGAACGATCTCGTGGCTGCATGCTTCATCAATTGATTGTGATCATCCGTCCTTTTGCCTGGGTGTTTCGGCCTTGAAGATGATCTGTGATCTGTAGAGCTCTGTCTTCGAGTCTGAACTGTAGGCTCCTGTTCCTCTTCGGTATCGGTATCTTCCTCCAATTCGAAGTCGTCCACTTGTTGATACATGAGAGTTAGTCTTGCCTTCTCGCGCTCCCATCTTCCATCCTTCAACTCGATCACGTTTGGGGTTTCATTCTCTGAATCCAAGTAATCCTTCCAGAGACATACTCTGGCGACGGCCGAGTTCACATGATGTTTTTTTAAGACGTGACAAAGATGAAGGTTCTCTCTCGCTCGTTCCATCTTTTGCCTTTCAGTGTTGGCTGGAGTGGGTTGAAAAGCGACGAAGGGAGAGGGAGGTGTCTTCATCTTTTGCCTTGGCGGGAAATAATGTTCGAAATTTCCAACCTCTTTGTAAATAGAAGAAAAGAAAGAAAAAATAGATGAGCTTGATGACAGAGTCTTGAGGGTGTTTCTCCACCATTGTGAAGTGAATGGATTGAGCTGATTCATTTGGTTGCCGTCCACGGTTTCAACTCGAAGGATCATCGTCCTTCTTGGAGATATCCGTTGATGTTGAAATCGTCTGTGACGAACCTCCGAAAAGTACAAGTCGCGGGGATCGCCACTCTTCATGACCGAGGAGGACTGTTGGCAACGGAACTGTACAGAGGAGCCAACAGCTGATCTCAGGCGAACTAACGGAGGTTCTCGAGAGCCGTACGTTCTATATCAGAATCCATCGTGAATTTGCAACAGCAGTCATAGTTTTTCCATCTTCGATCAGTCTCGTCACAGCTGATCAGACGGTCCACCTTCATCACAGAGCGCGATGGTGTCCTCTAGTAACAATGGACCGAATTGTTCCGATAGTTGTTCCGGAAATTTTTCCGGACGATCAACAGATGCCTCCATGTTCTTTCCCGCTATCTATTTGTACATGTCTCTGTGCCTCTCGATATCAATAGACCTCTTCTTCGATCGTCTGAAGGAAGTCTCTCGTCTTCTCTCTCTTGTCCAGGGTACGAAACATCAGGCTGCCCGTATACTGCTGCTCCAGAGGATCTCTTTTGAAGAAAGGATCAGATGTGGGTAGAGGGCGCTGATGCGACCATTCCGCAGTCAGTTTGGCGTGGGCGATCATCCACGACGGTGTCGTCTCTTCTCTCACTCTGTGATGCGTCGGTGGGTGTCGGTGATCAGTCAGCTCACCTCTTGATGGTCATCTCTTCTCCGTTACTGATAGAAATGAATGAGGGAGACCCACTTTCTGAGAGGATTTACTCCGATTACACAGGCGTGAGCAAGAAAAGTGGTACGTTTGGATGTCCTATGACCCTTCTTTTACGTGGGCTAAGTGCTCTATTCATATGACGATATCACATGTAACTCCCAAAGGGCTGGGTACATCCTCCAAATTCCAGCGGGCTGTGTCGTGGAGTGACAGCAGCATAAGGCCGACTTCAGTTGTTGCTGCTCTGATCGATTCCCATGAACGTGAATGTGGTTACCTGGGCGACCTCTCCCACACTACAACACTTTTCTGTGAAAAAAAAAAGTATTTTGTGCGAAACATCACGATGCTGGACAACAAAACAAAGACATGTATGGCGATGTGGACATCGACAGTTCTCTTCCTCTACCTTGCCTTCTTTGTCATTCCCAACGATCACTCTTCCACATACACAGAACACGTTAGGTGGCTGTTTATCACCGAAGGAGTGGGTCAAATCTTCTTGGGATTATCAGCCCACGTCGAAATCAAGAGAGACATGAGATACTTTGAACACAACATTTGGGGTCTGATTGCCTGGGTGTGTTGTCACTACTATCTCACGCACGAAGCAGCTCTCAACCCAAGCAGTTCATCTTTTCGATCACATCCGCGTGCCGATTTGTACTCGCACTATCACATTTCGGGCTCATCGAGACGGACTTTCGATGGACGACTGCCATCGTGTTGATCTCTCTGTCTTTCTTATACATCTATCGCAGTAAGACTCGCTGGCTTTTCATTGGTATCGCTCACCTGTTTCCATCCGTGATCCTCTTCGCATTCAGCTTCTTGCACCTCTATTTGAAAGGTTAGAAAACACTCGGCGTCTCGTCTGATCTATTCAGATGGACACCACTTCGATCTGATGGGTGCATCGTCCGTTTCTGCATACTTTTTCATCCTGATCATCGGAAATTTTGGAATCGACAGCTGGTATCTAGAGGTCGTCAACCTCTTCCTGTGGACTGCCCTTTCTGTCTCTTTCCGTGACAAGATAAATCATCACTGATGTATCGATTGTCTGCTGCATGTGAAATGCCTCATAAAGGGCATCGTACAGCATTGGTGATGATCAGACCATCCACCGACAGAGCTGACGATCGAAAATCGAGTGAAAACACGAGACGTTCTACAACGGCCTCTCGTCTCTGTCTCAATCATTTCTCAAATTTCCAGCAACTGAAACATGACGTCGAAAGATCAGAAACTAGTGGGTGTGATCATGGGATCGCAGAGTGATTGGCCAGACACCATGAAATTCGCTGCCAGCACATTGGAAGAGCTTGGAGTTTCATTCGAAGTCAACATCGTATCAGCACATCGCACTCCTGAACGTCTGTTTGAGTATGCCAAGACTGCCAGGTCCAGAGGACTCAAGGTGATGCCAGATGCATTGTGTATCATCCATTGATTTCTCCAGGTAATCATTGCCGGTGCGGGAGGAGCGGCACATTTGCCTGGAATGGTTGCCGCATTGACACCTCTTCCCGTTTTAGGTGTGCCCGTTCAATCCAAGTGAGTGATTGTATGATACGATGATTAGACAGAGCTGATGACGTCCAGAGCACTCAGTGGTATGGACAGTCTCTTGTCCATCGCCCAGATGCCGGGAGGTGATACCACACCATCTCGTAATCTTCTACATCGTGACACTCAGAAGGAATCCCTGTCGGCACATTGGCCATCGGTAGAAGCGGTGCCATCAACGCAGCTCTCCTCGCAGCTTCCATCTTGGCATCCTCTGGAAATCATCCAGACATCTCGCAGAAATACGACGAGTACAGATCGAAACAGACAGAGTCTGTGAACCTTGTTCCTGTGGATGAATCTGCAAAGTCTCTCCTCTCTCACGCTACATCATCCTTCACACCAACATCAAACACATCTTCAACGTCGGTGAGTCTCACACCATCAGGTCACGTCTAAAGAGGTTGATCTCACGACAGGAAAAGAAGGTGGAGACTACCGAGAAGATCGTCACGAAGGACAGGTGAAGATGATGTCCATGTCGATGTGAACACGGAATCACTATGTCTTAGGAGTGCCAGAGTGATGACCGGAGGAAACATCGGAATCATCGGTGGAGGTCAGTTGGCCAAGATGAGTGCCATCGCCGCCGCTTACCTCGGTTACAAGGTGAAACACCTTTATCATCGACTCATCTCATTACTTAAGTGTGAGATGTGTTCGTCTGACGACATCATCTCGTGCCATCGGCATCATAGAGGACTGGTCTGAATAGAATGTAGGTTTGGATCTACGCACCTGAGGAAGATCCCCCAGCCTCCCACTCCTGCTACAAGTGAGTCCACAATAAACTTTAAAATAGAATAAATGACGACGAAAAGGTACGTGAGGGCAGAGTACGACGACGCAGAGGCGCTCAGAAAATTCGCAGAGAGCGTGGATGTCATCACTTACGAGTTTGAGAACATCCCTCCCTTCACTCTACAGACTCTTGACAAGTACTCACCCGTCAGACCGAAGCCACAGGTGAAGTCATGTTCGGTCGATCGACGACATCATCGACACATGAGACATGTTTAAATGAAATAAAATGTGATTTCTGACGATATGGATGCAGGTCAACGCCATATGCCAAGATCGCTACGCAGAGAAATCTTTCGTTAAGAATCTCGGCATTGCCACCGCCCCATTCGAGAAGGTCGGTTGTCCACTCTTTTCACCTCCCCCTGAATCAATTCGTACAGGTCAAGTCCCTCGAGGAATTGAAGGAGAGCCTCTCTAGAATCGGATTTCCCTCCGTTCTCAAGTCCAACAATTTTGGTTACGATGGAAAAGGTATTTCAAGATGAAATTTCAAGATGAAACGTTCAACTTGAAATCTCGAGTTGAAGAGAGACAGGCCAGCACACGATCAAGCAGGAGAGTGACATCCCTGTGGCTTGGGAGAAGATGGAGTCGGTCAAATCAGAGTCAGCCATCTTAGAGGGCTTCGTAAACTTCACCATGGAGGTGATCATGATGAGCGTGTCTGCATCTAACGAGAGGAGGTGAGCGTCTTGGTGGCCAGAACTTTGGACGGACAGAAGAAGACGTTCCCCGTTGTAGAGAATAGACACGAGAACCACATATTGAAGCAGACTATCGTTCCTGCACAGGTGACACAGTCAAGACAACCATCATCGTCATCATCAAAGACAATCACCACCTTCAACTTCACATCATCATCAATCATCACATCACCGTCATTCAATAGTGCGATAGGTTTCAGAGGAGACAAAGAAGAAGGCGACGGACATCGCCCTGGCCATCGCAGAGGCCTTCGATCTCGTCGGTCTCGTTGCCGTAGAGATGTTCATCAAGGCCGACGGCAGCGTAGTCGTCAATGAGATGGCGCCCCGCCCTCACAACAGCGGACATTGGTCCATAGAAGGTTGCCAGACGAGTCAGTTCCAGCAGCACATCAGGTTCTACATCACATCATCTTCTTCATCTCGTGTGCATGTGTTGATGATGGGGCAGGGCGGTCTGTGGCTTACCTCTTGGAGATACAGAACCGTTGGGAGAGGGAAAATGGATGATGGAAAATCTGTTGGGAGATGAGATCAATCAATGGATGAAGCGATTAGAAGATGGAGAGTCCGTGCACGTGTATGGAAAGCCGGAGATCAAGCCCGGAAGAAAGCTGGGTCACTCGACTAGGGCACAGAAGTAAAGATGTCCATCCGTTCATCGCGTCGTCGTCTTTTAAATCAACAATACATCATCGACATCGCATGCGACGGCGACACGTGACGTTCCACTGGAAATGAACGTCTGAGTCGATCGATCTCGTCCATGAGTCATCATGCTCAATCAGCCGACGGAACTACAAGTTGCTGTCGTGTTCGGATAAATCATTCGGCACTGCCACTTTGACTTCGTCTCGCAGTGCCTTCAGATTCAGATTTTTCGCAAAACGATGAAGTTCAACTGCATCGTCCTCTTTGTGGTCCTCGCGGCTGCCGCTGTCGCAGAACAAGCCTACCCCGCCAGACTCTGCGTCAGTCACAAGCCCATCCGTCCTCTGTCGAGAACTGCATTGCCTGGCTTCTCCACTGCCTTCTCACAGAACGGACTCGACTACTTCCGGGGAGTAGGGCTTCAGCTCCTGTCTGAGGTAACATTATGATTCAATCTGCGACGATGCATTCGGCTCACCGATTCAGAAACTGAATCACTTGAAAGTACCCGACATCACTGGTGTTGCGAAGGTTTGGCCCGCCAAATTCAATTACAATGTGTCCAGCATCCACTTGGAAGACGTCGACCTCTCTTCTTCCACCATCGAGATCGTCCCAGGTGTCGGTCTGTCCATCACTGTGTGAGTTTCATCACCTCTACCGACGTCTGAATCATGTTTCAGGACGAAGGGCTCTACCAAGGGTGACTTCAACTGGCACTGGCAACAACAGGGAATCATCCATCCTCATGGAACTGGAACTGCTAATCTGACCGTGGCTCTATCAGCCAACATGAAGTTCACATTTGCCGCCGTGAACGATCACCTTCAACTCGACGCTGTGGACCCCACCGTGACCATCGACACATTACAAGTTCACGTCAACAGCAAGAACAGGTGCATCTGATCATCTCCATCGACAACATCTCACCTCCATCAGCTGGTTCTACAACTTCCTCATCGAAGTCCTCACTCCCGTCTTAAAGAACAACATCGCCAACCAATTGAACAAGGCCATCCAGACCACCATCGAGAGTGCGTATCACATCATCATCATATCATCATCCAAAGCCATCTCGTCTCATCCGTCGCGCAGGCAAGCTGAACGAACTCCTCCTGAGTGTTCCCATTCGCCAGACCATCCGATCACCTCTCATCTTCGACATCGGCCTCTTACGAGACCCTCAGTTCAGCGCGGACAGTTTCAGATTATACGAGTCGGGAGAGTCCTACGATTCATCCAATGTCACTGAATGTCCAGACCAAGTCTGCGTCCAGAGAGTTCTACCAGACACTACGACACAGAGGATGGCTCAAGTGTACGTGTCTGATTACGTGGCCAACTCGATGGGTTACGCTGCCTATCTGTCCGGTGAGCATTGAGAAACTGCATCGTCTGAAAGATTAAAATGACGTGAAATTCGATTTTAATTCGATTTTACAGGTATGATCGCAGCTCAAGTGACGCCCGATATGGTGCCCTCCACCAGCCCCTTCAAGTTAGACACTGGCTCTCTGAAAGGTGAGTTTCGTAAATCTTCTCTGTCATGATGGAGAACGCAGCGGTCCTCCCCCCTCTCTACGAGAAATACCCCAATTCACCTGTTATCTTGAACATCTCTGCATCACGCCCGCCGGCCGTCACATTCAACTCCACCGGTGCGTTCAAAAACATCTTCATCATCTATCCACGTCATCATCATCCACCATCACATCACGATCGAGATGAACTCCATCTCGATCGCGATGTGACGATCTCGACTCCCATCATCATCGACTGATGCGAGACAGGTGTGACCGTTACCGTCTTCCTCAAGATCGATTTCTACGTCGAAACGAGCTCCGGAAGAGTCTACGCTCTCTCCGTCCAAGGCGATATCTCCGGCCCCGCCACGGTGATCTCTCTACAAGGAGCCACTCCTGACCCACACCATAGGTCTTGACGAACAACTCGATCGTCTATCCCAAACTTGGAAAGTTTTTACCTCAAGATTGGGTCGTCTTAGAATCGAGCATGGGAGACATCAACATTGCAAAGTTGACCGGAGCCATCAAATTCATCGTCTCTTATGCCGTCAACAGTGAGTCGGTCTCATCGATCGGGTGATGATGATGACAGCTCTCAACATCAAGTATGCGAGCGGTGTGTCACTGCCCACCGTGGACGGTTTGGAGTTTGTCAACCCCACTCTCAATCTCTCTGAGGGATTTCTGTCTCTGGAAGTTGACTTTGTCTTTCACCCTTCTTCTTGAAGGGAAATGGTGGAATAAAGCGACCATTTTTGAAAGGAGATTGATGGTCGAGAGAATACATCGCCACAAGCTTCAATGACTGAATTTCATCATGAATGAGTGCAAGCCTGCTGACTGATGATGGGAATAGTCATTTGCCGCTGTAGAAACAAGGTAGCGCACGCGTCTTTGTACTCGCATGAAACAAATGAAAGTCCACCTTCTTTATTCCTTCAAATATCATCAGTGTCGTTGTCATCGATGAGATCCAGTCTCGTGAACTGAGGCTGGGCGTTCTTTCGCTTGTGGTAGATGTAGACCCCGACAAACGCAGCACCGGCCAGAATCAAGATACCAAAGGCGACACCCACTCCAATGATCGCCGCATGGTTGGACCCTCCTTGGTCGTTCTGATCGTCTTGCGTCGACGTCTGACTGTGTGTCTCTTGCTCTGTCCTCTTTCAGCTTTTTTTCGAAGATGTGTTTTATTTCGATTTATTCTTTTTCCGTCTCTACAATAGGATTCGAATGAAATACGTCTCACTCTGTTGGGAGCAGTCGGCACCGGTGTAACCGTCATCACACATGCAGAGGTCACCCTGACACGTAGCGTGTCTGGTATCACAGGCAATCTTGCAGTGAGATGTGGGTGGTGGTGTGGTGCAGTCGAGTCCAGAATATCCATCGATGCAGAGACATTTTCCCTTCTCACAAGTTCCCCTGCCGTTACACATGTTGGGGCAACCGTGGAGGCACTTGCTGAGTCCATCTTGCTTGAAACATCCGAGGTCGTAAGACTGTTTAGAGGTGAGAAGTTTGTGTGTGAGAGCGCCTCACGTAGTGAATCTGTCCACTGCATGTGAGTCGAGCGTGACCGCAGCCCTCGGCGACGTCTTCAGACAGGGTGAGGTTGGTCCAGTTGATGCAGGCCTCGCAGCCAGAGAGGTCCTCGACGAGACAGTTGCGCTCGTCGCCGAGCCTGCCCTTGAGTTGAGTGATGGGGAATTTGGATTCGTAGAGTTGCTGGTGGCCGTCGTAGGTGCTGTTGGTGTAGACGGTGAGATCCTGTGAGGTCACGTGAGTTGATGGAATGACATTCGATGATGTGATATCACATCACGAAATGTGATGGAGGAGATGGTTCGATGAGACGCACCGCTGTGCAGTCGTCGCTGTTGAAAACGACTTTGGTGCAGAGAGGATCGGAGTACTCTGGAATGGTCTCGAAACACTGGTCAAAGTGCTTGGGGTCGTTGTTCATGTGGTTGTTCTCGTCTGTGTTTCAGATCAGCGGGTGATCCATTCATTCGAAATCACTCACGGCATGGCTTCACCGTATCGAGTCTGGATTTATCAAAACATCCGATATCCACTCTTGTCATAGGGATACCCTCGCACTGTGGAACATCAGTTCGAAATGTGAACGACGTCTATCCTAAAGATTTAGACTCACTGTTGGGAAACCTGTGAGGCATAATTTGTTTCCTGGCTGCTCGTGGAGGGTAGCCGTGAGATAGCAGCTGTAACCGCTCATAGAAAATGGAGCTACGATCTCTGCTCCAACCGTTTTGTCGAAGTTTTCTTTGACGATGGACCTTCCATCGGCCTCTACTTCCAGTTCCTTGAGAAGATGTGAGTCCCAAGCGGCATTCGATTTCAATCACCAGACCACATGGGTCACCCTCTCTGATGGTAGAGCACACTTCAACACCTCTCATTCCTGGCTGGTAAGACACCGTCCTACATGACTTTGGCATCACGTCATCTTCGAGGGTCAGGAATCGATTATCAGTGAAATGTCTTCACCTCCTGGTTTGGCCGTCGTCAGCGCGACAAGCAGCAGAACGTAGACGAGTGTGGTTCTCATTGCCTCCGTCGTTGTTTAATGCTGAAGCTCAAACGAAAGGGAGTCGCGTTCGTTGAAATTTCGTAACCTTGCGGGACAGGGTACGATCCTCCCAAGATTTAACTGCGCTATAAAAACACACCTTCTAACACCAGCAGTTCACATAGACATCCTCTAACTGAACAGAACAGAATGCCGTGAGCCACATGGTATCTGCCAATCAGCCATGATACGACAAGATCCATCCTGCGAATCTAATGTTGTTTTTCACAGAGAAGGAGAAGAAGAGAAGACAAAGAAGAAGAAGACAAAGAAGAGAAGACAAAGAAGAAGAAGACAAAGAAGAAGAGAAGACAAAGAAGAAGAGAAGACAAAGAAGAAGAGAAGACAAAGGAAGGAGAGGAAGAGAACAAGAGAAGAAGAGAAGACACAGAAGAGAGAGTTTAATAGAGTACAGGGTTCCTCTTTCCAGACCTCCTCTTCATCTTCAACAGGAAGAATCCGAGAACAGCCACCGTCTCCACGATGAGAAAATAATGACCCTTGCTCAATCCTCCAGACACCTCTCCCCACCCAGAGTGCTCCACCACCCTCTGCTCACTCTCCCTGTACTACTCTCATCAGCGACTCATCTCCATCTCATCTTCTAAAGCCCCACCTTCTCCGTGTCGCTCACGCAGCCGAGGAGAGCAGACTGCAAGTTACTGAATGAAGTGGAGGACAGCTCTCCGAACAAGTTCTTCGACTGATCTCTGATCTCGGCCATGTCATGTCTAAAGATGTCGGTGTGTGTCTGTCGAAGCGGAGAGAACTCACTTCATGGTCTCCAATGATTTACCAAAGGGGGAGCCCGCAAAGGAGATGGTCTCCCGTTTCGAGAGGGTGAGTCTCTTGTGTGCCTCCACGGAGACACTCAGCTTCTCCATTTCGATTTGGATTCCTTCTATTGTCTGTTGTCTGTCTACTCTTAATACCTTGTTCACTCCCTATCTATTGTCACTCTCATGATGATGATGATGATCTTGATGATGATCATGATCATTACCTCGATCAATTGGTTGTGTTGAGAGGTGTACTTGTTTGCAGATTCTTGATAAGCTCGAACGGCGCTAGACAATCCCTGAATCTCATCAGACTCCATCACATCGTCCGATCATCACGAAGATGCAGATGATGTCCCCTCATCGACTCACCTCTATATGTTCACCGCTGATGCTGGTGTGTGTCACTTGTACCGGTTTCTCTGGTGGATTCACCACGGCTGCCGTTGTCCCTGGTATTCCTACGTTCGTCTCCTTCTTTGGCTCTTTCACTTTCCTTCCCTTCACCTGACCGATGTCACATCTTCTTCTTCTTCTCTCCTTCACCTTCTTCTCCGTATTAAGAGGATGCTGTGCTTCTTCTTGGTCTTCAATTTCCTTCAACTGTGCATCTTGTATGTCTCTTGTCTCGGTTGAGATGGGGTCAAGATCGTAGTACTTGAGGCTGTAGAGGCTGTGGCTGTCTGTTGTCCACGTTAGACGATCATCATGGTGACGATGTACGATCTCGATGATGATCGCGATCTCGATGGGAGGTGATGAAGAGACGCTCACCTGTTGCCATCTCGTCAGTTGAAGCGGAGAACTGGAGGTGCAAGTTCTTCGGTAATTTGACGGGAACGTTGGTGGCACATGATTCATAAGCAGAGCTCGCTTTGGTTTTATACATGACCGACAGCAGTCCATTGATGTATCTCACCTGTCACATTCAGCATCATCAACCATGTTCCATCTTCACCTTCATCTTCATCGAATAGACCTTTGGTAATCCTTCCTCTGGTATGTTCTTGATGGAGCAGCCGGCTAATTCATCTGACTTACTCTCCAGGGGAACGAGCTCGTGGCTGCCATCGTTGGTCTGGATGGTAATGTAAGGTCCACCCGATTTGACATCGGCCTCTGATCCTTCGTTCTCGTCTTCGTAATCGTCTCTCGAGTCATAGATGACTCCGAGTCCCTTCCATTGGGTGGAAGATCCGAAGGCAGGACCCGTGACCCCTGGCTTCTCTAACAACCACAATGCAACACCCTCTCCGTGGTCTTGAACGCCGCGAGATACTCCAAATTGGAGGGCGACTTCCCAGTTGTCTCCCTTCAGAGACTGATATGTTCGATTAGATTAACGAAATCGAAAGATGTGATATGACTCACTTCGGTGTTATAGATGAGACCCTCTTTACTTGGCTCGTTGGGTGTGAGTTTGATCAGATTCTGTTGGACAACGGCTGACCCGGCAGTCTTCCAGTCGTTCTCAAGAATTTTTCCATCGGCTATGACGATTCAACTCAAGGTGTTTTCTGTCTGTGAACTCACATGTGAGGAATGGCTTCTTTAATGTCAGAGATGTCTCCCACGAGTCTGTACTCTGACCCTTGATTCTTTTCGCAGCGATAGGCGCGATGAGGAGAAGGATGAGCACGAGTGAGACCTTCATTCCTCAATGATCTGTCGTCTGATGTGTGAAAAATTCATATTACGTATGAAGATTTGTAGATCGATTATTCAGATTTTCTCTGGTGCGTTGTATCGAGTCCTCTATATTTAGCTCCATCGTAATTGTCAGACAACAGATGAGGTAGACGATGCTTCAAACTCCAAATGAAGACGTCGAGGAGGCAAAATCCAACGGCGATAAGCAGGTGAGCCAGCGAGATGCATCGTGTTTTCTCATGATGTTCAGTCTAAAAGGTCAAAGACAAGCCAAGAGTATAAACCTAGATCTAGGACAAAATCGAGGTATGTTCCACTGCGATCGGAAAACGATGATGATGTGAGACACTCGATGATTGTTGACACCATCTCAGTTCTAAACTAGAAACCGAAGAGAAAAGAAGTTCTACTGCAGACGTGCAGGTTTGTCGTGAGACGCATCACACTCTGATCCATTACAGGTTCAAAGACGGCATTCTCTCAGCAGGAGGCCGAGCCAGAAGAAGTTGCTACAGAAGGAAGCAAAGGAGAAGCAAGCATTGGAGGACAGAGAATGGGCTGAGAGAGAGAAACAACTGTTGGAACAAGAAGAAGAGTACGAGCGCCTGCGGATAGAGGCGGTGAGTGCGACGTGATCTTGCGATGGTCCATCTCATCGGAACAGGAGGAGCGAGCGAGGCGAGAAGAAGAGGAGGAGAAAGAACGGATAGCCAAGGAGGAAATGAATAGGAAGTGGAGGGAGGGAATCCTACCACCCGATCCAGACACACCGCAGACGGGTTCAGACAATGAAGAGCAGGGGGATGCATCAAAACCGTCGAATGAAGAAGAGAAAACGGAAGCACCACGAGAGATTGACGTGCATCACGAAGAAATGACAGAAGAAAAGGTGAGTCGTGAACGTGTAGAAGGTGGTCTGACAGTGCAGGTCGAGATGACCACCGAAGAAACAGAAAGAACGAGTCTCTCACCCGAGGATGATCCATCAACAACACGATCTCAAACCGGAGAGGAATCAGAAGAAACTCACGACAATGTACAGTCAAAGGAAGACAGTCAAGATCTTCCCACGCGAGACGATAGATCGTTCGATTCCATCGAGACGGATCCCAATCGTGACCCCAGCGAGGTGAGACCCATCACATCATCATTATCATCACACTTGGATGTCAACAGAGATGCAGGGGATGAATCAGTTGGCTGTCTCGTCCAGAGCGACATCCGCTATGTCTTATCCGGCGAGTTCGATGGTTTCACCCGAGATGAGAGGGTCTTCAGCACGTTCGAGCCTCTTTGAAGAGACGATCGAAGCGGGCACCGGGAAAGTTCTGACGGACGACGATTACGAGAGGATGATCGAAGAGAAGAGTTTACCTCAGCAGCGGATGCTCATCATGGAACACGCCAGTGGAACGCAGGTGAGACGGATGACTGTAGAGCGACGTTGACGGTAGAAAGACGATCGTAGAGTGGGACCTCATCAAGAAGCCCTTTTTGGGAGGATTCATCAGTCGACTGAGTGACATCGAATATCATCACGCTTCAACGCAGACACCACCGCCGCCCAAGACGCCAGAGCAGATCCGAGTGAGAGAACAAATCATTGGAATCATCATCTCACGTCTCCCAGCGAGACGAAATGCTTCGATTTCACAGAGAGACACAGACGGCAGAGACTCTCACACGCTCGACGCAAGGCCAGAGAGAGGCCAGCACTCAGATGGCTCGAATCGGTGAGACAAAAGAGATTGCCAGAGTGACAGACTTTAGGTGTTTACGAGATCGTGGAGAAACCGGGGGAAGAGAGGACGATCGTTCCGAAGAGATATTACACCAGCAATATGCTCGAAATCGACCGATGGAATTCTGCCATGAAGATACAGACGGTCACGAGAGGCTGGATGGCCCGTCGAAGAGCACAAAAATTGAGAGAAGAGGTGACGACCCTGATGATGAGGCGACGTGATGATGAGATCCAATGCAGGTGGATGTCAAGGCTGACCAGAGGGAGGAGAGGCTGAGGAGAAAAGAAAAGAGAGAGGAAGAGCAGAGACAGAGGGAGATCGAGCGGAGGAAAAATCCGAAGACAAAGGCGGACTTTGATTTGCAGTATGCCAATCTGGAGGCGATGTATCAAATCAAGAAGGACCAGATCCACTCTAGCGATCTCTCACAAGAAGACAAGGGAAGGGAGTTGTCAGAGCTGCTGGCCACCCAGACCAAGTGGCTGCAGACCATCGATGCATTGAAGATGGATTCACAGAGACAGAGGTATCAAGAGAGGATAGAGGACAAACTGAGAGAGGTGATACGATTTCTCTACTCTTCCACTGATCGTTTCACAGATGGCAGCTTCTAAGAAGGTTGTGACACATACCATCGACTCTGATGTAAGATCTATTTATTGACTTGTTTTCGCTCATCTTCGGCAGGTGGTGAAGATCCACACGAATTACACACTGAGAGCCAAGGAATTGAGACACCTGTATCTCTCACTGCAAGAACCGACCGTGATGGAAGAGCGCATAGACATTCTCTATCGACTCAAGGAAGTCATCCAACAGTTTGATTGCCATCTGACCAGAGACATCGCTGACCTCATCTTCCGTGAAGAAAATCTCACCTCCAGAGGTGATGTGTCTATACCGACTGCAACGTCTAACGTGATGCGCAGGATTATCTGTGACGAATTCTCACAAGACAAGGCTGAATAACCTCTTCCTGCAGTTCATCGAGACGCCAGAATTCAATCCGGAGGCTGCCAGGTATCAGAAAGTGACCACACTGCATTCGAACACCCAACCACTGCTGAAGCCAGAGAGGAGACGTGTGCTGCGATAAATGGAAATTCATCATGTTTTATTTTATTTTATATTCCAATTACGTCTCTGAATCGTCTGTTGACATTTCGGATCGCGCGAGAGATAGACAACCGCCATGCCTGTGTCCGCTGACGATCAACAGCGCGTTCAGAGGATCTTGGGTCCCGCCGCAGGGGTGAGGGCAGACTGGTAGATGGATGGGTGGTAATTTGACATGCAGATTTCTGCATATGCATCCACTCAACTATATACCGCGGAACAAGGAGGAAGATGGCAATTTGTTGGTCAGGGTATAATGGTGTTGGTCACCGATCGAGACAAACAATTAACTTACCTTCGACTGATGAACCTAGAGGTAACAATCGACTGTCCTTTTCTCTCTCATCCTCCACCATTTCGATTTGACCGTGTGTGGAGATTCTCATTCTCCGTCACAGGGTAATCGTGTCGCTTGGCAGCAAGAGTTCTATCCTGGTTTCGAATACAAAGCGACGAGTCGTCCGTGGTTCCATACATTGGAGTTGGATACCAATCTCGCAGGAATCAACTTTGCCGACGTGGTGAGTTTGTCTCCCTGAGGAGACAAGAGAACCAACGTCGCGCAGGCCGATGCACAAAAGTTGTTCTCTGAGGTCATCACATTGAAGACAAAGACCGGCGCCTTCTTAGAATCTGCCGTAGTTCTCAACCAACCATCTCCCGCACCTTCACCTGCGTCTGTGTCATCGAATCCCACCATCCGACAATCTGAAGCGTGAGATGTCTTTGTATCCATGCAGCTTCTTCTCATCATCGCAGTGACAAGAAGGAAGCGAAGAGAGAGAAGGAGAGATTGGAGAGGTGAGATGACATAATGTCACATGATGATGACGTCGATCCATCAGAGAGAGGAAAGAGAAAGAGAAGAGAGAACAGAAGGAGCAGAAAGAGAAGAAGAAGAACCCACAACCGAGAGCCATGGTCATCGAAGGTCCAACCAATGTCCAACACATCTCTCACATTGGTTGGGACCCTTCAGATGGTTTCCAGGTCACATTGATTCACATTTATCCACATTGATTCACATTGATTCGCATTGATTCACATTGATTTACATTTATCCACATTGATTCACATTCATCTCCATTTGATTCACATTTATCTCTATTTGATTCTGAACGTTTGACAGATTCGAAATATCCCACAAGAGTGGAGAAATGTCTTCAAGGCAGCTGGTGTCAGAAAATCAGAGCTTCAGAATCCAGAGACGGCCAAGTTCATCTACAGCACCGTACAGACTGCCATCGGATCGGGTGCCGCCCCTCCACCACCTCCACCTGCTCCCATGGGTGAACTTTCTCTCCATTTTATTTGATTTTATTTGATTTTATTTCCTCTCTTCGGATACTGAGAGAACGACAGCACCCAAAGCACCGGCGCCACCGATGGCACCACCCGCTCCAATGGCCCCACCTGCACCACGCCCCCCTCCAGCTTCACGTCCACCCCCTGCTGGTGCGTCCTCCTATCTACCCTCATCTTGTGTTCTATCATCTTATGTTCTATCATCTTGTGTTCTATCATCTTATGTTCTATCCTCTTATTCTATCCTCTTATTCTGTCATTGTATTCACGATGGAACAGCGGCAGCCAGTAACTCGTACGACAATGGAGGCTATGACAATTCATACGATGAAGGGTACTATGCAGAGGAATCATATGATAACAGCTACAACGAGGGGTACGACAACAACTACAACGAGGGATACGATAATGGATACGGCGAGGACAACTCGAACGAGGAGGAATCGTCGGGCGGTGGTGGCTTGCTGTCACAGATCAGAGGTGGATTCCAACTGAAGAAGGTCGCAGAGGCTCCCAAACCTGCTGCTGCCGCTCCTGCAGGTGATCATCATCATCATCATTGACATCATCATCATCTTTTCATGAAGCGATGACGATGAGAACTGAAGGAAGGAACAGGAGGATTGAGTTTAGTGGACACACTGGCCAGTGCAATGGCTGCAAGAAGAGACATCATCAAGGAAGACGGAGGAGGCGAGGAAGATTGGTCGGACGAAGAATGGGATTAACGAAACTCTTTATACCAAATACAATTCCCTCTTGTTGTCACTCACAATGGTTTCGATCTGTTCCTCCGTCTCTAACGTCACCATCTCCCCATCCTGTGACCTCTTTAGAGGATGATGATGGTGGATGTGATGATGTTGTGATGGTGGATGTGATGACACACCCGTCCCTTGTACTGTATGGTAACTTGTACACTTGGCCGGAGGTAAAATCTCTCCCTCGTGAGGGACTTGACCGTTTCCAACCGCAGCGACGCGATTGGTATCTCCACGGATCGAACGTCACCTCTATAATGCACCTTGAATTCCATCTGTTCAACGTCAACCCAAAGTTGAACAAAGGACTCACCTTGGCGTGAAGAACGAGCGAACCACGGATTGTGGCCGAGTTGAACCTCCTCTCGTTGGAGGGAACGTGGATGGTGTGTCTCTTGTTCACGTCCCTCAGTCCAGTGCTCATTGACACGGCCTTATACACTGAAGGTCTCTTTGGCTCGTTGTTGTTCTCCTCCGTCTTCTCTCCTTCCACTTGGGCTACGTCTCTCCTCAGTGGTGGTACTGGTGGTGTCGTTTCCTTCTTTGCCTCTGTCTTCTCCTCTACCTTTGTCTTCTCTTCTTCCTTTGTCTTCTCTTCTTCCTTTGTCTTCTCTTCTTCCTTTGGTCTCTCTTCTCGTACGATTGGTCTCTCTTCTCGTACGATCGGTCTCTCTTCTCGTACGATTGGTCTCTCTTCTTTCGGTGTGAGTGGTATCGTGACGGGTGGTGGGGCCGATGTCTTTCTCCTCTGCTGCTCGACCGCTTGCGCTTGTTCTCTCTCTAGATCTGAGAGTAACACGGGCCGAACGGTTCTGGGTGGAGGAACGGGTGACAACCGTCGTGAAGCTTCTGTACAGAGATCAATCTCAAATCATCCTGAGCAAGAGTGTGACGTGTATGTGTGAGATATTGATACATATCTCCGTGTGATATCTTCATGTGTGTCTCTGCACCTGGTGAGGCGTGTACAGCTGGTTCGAAGGATATGTTTCGTGTGGCATCCTTCTTCGTGATATTGGCGTGAGTCCATCCGTCACTGTTTGGCGTCGTGCCCTCCTGACTGTCCTCCACCTTCAGGGTGGGAGATGCGATGCTCTTCTTCAAATTGTGTTGCTCCTCCAACTGTCTCCTGTCTTGGTGCGCTGCAGATACAGTGATGATGTCGTGCCACTTGTCCCTCTGCTCTTTCGTATCGGCCGTGACGACGAATTTGACACCCTCTTTCAATGCGACAATCTCCATCCTATGATGATGTGGTGCTGATACCGTCAGCTGATTCTCCTCGATTTCCATCACGAGAATCGGATGAAAACTCGATGAAATTCACCTTGATCTTCGAGGACAACGGAGGCAAAGTAAGGAGAGTGGAAGTGTGTCTTCAGCTCCAGATGATCTCCTCTCTTGTTTCCCGCTCGGACTAGTCCGTCGTTGAATACGAAATAGTGAACTTCTTTCACTTTTCCATTGGAGATCTCTTTCATCATCGTTTCTAACAGCAACCTCCTGCCCGGTGCTACGATCTCGACCTTGGAATATTTCATTCAGATTTCAAAAAAATGATCACGATGATGCAGGCGTATGAGTGTTCGATATGTAATCGATGAGTCGACAATGATGATCAGATCGCAACACATCTCACCTCATTACCGAATCTCATCTGAATCTCGTTCAACTTCTCCCCCGCCTCTTCCTCTCTCGTCCTCTCATTGATGATGCCCACCACCTTCTCCCTTCACTCTCTCGCTCTCTCTCCTCCTCACCTTCTCGATCTTCGCCATGGCCTGTCCCATGATCGTGTGTTCCTCCGTGTCCTTTGCCGTGTATCTCATCAGTTCCCTCAGCAAGAGTGGATATTTACAGATCCTCTGAACTGCTATCGTCAGACACGTTCGACACACAGACACGATGGTCATGGTGCAGGTGATCACCTGGTTTGATGAGGTGGGCGGACAGATTTAGACATCTCGATTCTGGGTCGGCGGCACGTTCTTCAAGGAACCTTGAGAAGCTCTTCTCCCTGCTCTTACACTCTTCGATGGTCTCGTTACATTGCTTCTGGTTGCTGCAGTAGACAGAGTACATCTTTAAGAAATCTCCCTGTCTCGCTCATCAGAGTGTTCGTGATGACAGATGATGATGATGCGATGTCTGTGCCACACGATGAGACGAACGACATCGAGCGATGTTTCGAATGAATGGTTCACATCACGTTCTCGATCGGATGTGGTCAAAGAATGACGGATCACGTGTAGAGGAGTGGAGTGAGATTGAAATAGAATGACTCACGAGACGGTTGAAACTGGCGGCAATGTGAAACATGACTTGGTCTTCCTTTCCGATGGCTGCCTCGAAATCGGCCAACAGAACCTGCATCACGATGAGTTTGCATGCATCATCTGACGAGAACCTGATTGACGCCCAATAGAGTTTCCAAGTTTGAAAAGATCTTCTGAACTTCCGCACCGCTCAACATGCCTCTCATCGGTGTGATGAACGTCTGTCCGATGTCGACATCACATCCACTCCATCATCTCTCACCTGCGATATGAATTTTAAATCTTGAACGTAATCCCTCTCGGTGACGATAACCTCGTTGACACATTTGTTTCTCAGTCTGACTTCGGTGGACAGTTCTTCATCATCTCGAAGTAATTTGACCGTCGGTATTGTGCGAACTACGACCGGGCTAGCGATCGTGGGGGTGCTGCTCTTCCTCTCTGGTGGAAAAGCGAGACTCTTCCTCTTATCGATCTGAAACGAAATCAGATCTTCATCACAACGTTCACGAACCTTCTTCTGTTCCCTCTCCTTCTTCTCTTCTTTGTGTCTCTTGTCCTCCTCTGTCATAATGTTCAACATTACGTATCGTGTACTGCATCTCGAGATCTCACCTGGACTGACCGGATTTGAACTCTTCTTCCCCAAGATAGAGAAACGTGACTTTCTGTCCTTCGATGTGGATGGACTGTTAGTCTGCTTCAAAAGTTCCTCCACCACATTCGGATCGAGCGCTGCCAGGAGATCATTCTTAGCAAGGTACTGTGGCTCTCCTGATACGTCCGACATCTAATAAATTCAACATCATCTCTCCTCGAACGTGCACGATTGGATCTCGCCGTATTCATCTCGCCCGCGTATCAGTGAGAGTCTCACCTCTATCTCTCCGTAACCGTCGATGTAATGATGTAACTTCCGCGAGAAAAGTNCAGGAGATCATTCTTAGCAAGGTACTGTGGCTCTCCTGATACGTCCGACATCTAATAAATTCAACATCATCTCTCCTCAAACGTGGACGATTGGATCTCTCGCCGTATTCATCTCGCCCGCGTATCAGTGAGAGTCTCACCTCTATCTCTCCGTAACCGTCGATGTAATGATGTAACTTCCGCGAGAAAAGTTCAGAACTGACAGGTTTCTGTTCCTACTACGTTCGGGCAGGACTTAATGTACAGCTGACTGGCTCTCTCTGTATTTGTTCAAATCAGCAGATCCGCTGGTCACAAGTGGAATCTGGTTTCATGGTTGGCGAACACGAGAGAATCCATACTCACTGTATCTCTCTCGCCTCTTAAGAGGATAAGAGCTGAGGAACGCTGTGTACTCAGAGCCTGAAGTCCGAATTTAGAAATGTCACAACGAAAGTTCCGCGCTTCGCGATGTGATCAGGATGCCATCCTCTGAACAACAACACATCATCGATCAATTATTAGATACGAATGAACTGTCTCCTTCTGTGAGAATCACTGACGAGACACTGCATTTTGTCTTGGATGATTT
This sequence comes from Planoprotostelium fungivorum, assembly GCA_003024175.1. Taxonomy (NCBI): domain Eukaryota; phylum Evosea; class Variosea; order Cavosteliida; family Cavosteliaceae; genus Planoprotostelium; species Planoprotostelium fungivorum. The sequence continues at coordinate 194,609 of MDYQ01000094.1, forward strand.
AGAGGAGAGAGCAAAGAGGAGTAGACAATTTGGGAGTGAACCTCTCAATGTTATTCAGAGGGAAAGGTAATCAGTTAACTCCTGTATGTAATCAATCTCGAACTGAATCGTACAATCAGATGTGCATCTTGGCTGCTGCGTGTTTTGACGAAGCGAATGGAGATACCTCGAGATGAAGATGGTGAAGAGGACAAGGTGAAATATTCTGCCGCCTCTCCATCTGAACATTGAAGATTGTGGAGAGGGTCGCCTCTATCATGTCTTCTTTTTCTGGATGGGGAGGTAGTACCGTTCGAGAATTCGAGATCACACCAGAGAAGAAGATCGCATTGAGAGAGATCACGTCGACAGAAGGAGATTTAGGATATCGAACTTGGGGTAGTGCCATGAGTCTCTCCAAGTGGGTCATTTGTAAATGATCGATCTCATCAATGTTGCAAGGAAGATCGTCGATCAAGAGATACAAGTGAAGGGAAAGAAGGTGTTAGAATTGGGATCTGGAACTGGACTGTGTGGTCTCGTGGCTGCTGCATGTGATGCCGCCTCTGTCCTCCTGACCGATTACCATGAAAACGTGATGTACTCATCTCCATCTCTGCCTCACCTGAACAGCTGATCGATTTATGTCGAGAGAGTATTCGACTGAACAGACTCGACGCGATCGCATCATCCGATCGATTGGACTGGGCTCGATTGGAAGAACATGAGGGGGGACGCTTCCAGACCATTATCGGATCTGACATCGTCTACGAGCTCTTTCACGCCACACAGGTACCTTCCTTATAGATGTGAAATGACGACGAGCAGGTTCCAAAGGTGGTTCGACATTTTCTGATGGAAGATGGTGAATTTGTTGTGGCCATCCCAACGAGGAACAAGATGAGTGGGGACGTCACTGTCTTTGAAGAGCACATGAAGACGAACGGATTCCATAAGGTGACAATGGATGAGCGAGGTGATTACTGATTGAAGATTAGGAGAGAGAGATGATCGATGGAGGATGGGAGGAGGAGAGGAGGATTGTCATACACATTGGTGTTTGGAGGAGAAGATGAGAGGGTTTAGGAGATGTCTCGAATGAAATGTGAATTATATGATAGATGTTACTGTGTCATCTCCGTCAGGAGAATCGGTCTCTCGACCCAGCCGAATTTGGCGCCAAAATTTCAAAATTTTTGAGTCTTGCAGCGAGTTTTGCGAGTGCATATCGGGCGCTCCAATGGCGGAGTGGTAAAGCCCAGCCTCTTGTTTGAGTGTCTGGCCTTTGCGCTCTCGGTTCGAGTCCGGCGGAAACCCACCACCTTTTTTGCTCTCGAGAAGAAAATTAGGAGGAACAAAGAGAGAAGAAACACCAACGGCACACACACGCCGAGAGAGAGCGACCGATTGGCCAGTTCAGACTTAGAGGATGGATTGCCTCGTATCTGAACATGCTGAGGTAAGATTGGATCATAGTTGCATATGCGCGGATGCATTGAAACGCAGATAGAACTAATTAAGAACAGGACGTTATATGTATCGTCAGTGAGAGCGATTCTAAAGGAGGTGGGATGATTTCTAATATCATTCTTGATTTCAACCTCTGGACAAAGTTTGGAAGGTGCAACACAGAGTTTGTTGCAAACGAACAATGCAACAAATCTGCAGCTATTGACCTTGGTCCGAGTAATTAGAGATAACATTTCCATCTCCATCCATGATCAGCCAATAAGACTTGAACGCTTTATTGCTGAGACTGAGACGAAGGAAAAAGGTGAGTCTGGCATAGATGATGGTGTTCATGATCATGAGATGTAAACCCCACAAAATCACCTCTGATCTCAATGCAGATTGATGATCATGTGGTGTATGGTCACCACATAAGAACCAAACAGTTCAATGAGTCTCTGTTTATAAAGAATGATTTCAAACCAAAGAAAGCCAAGGTGTTCCTTTTCAATGAACATGCATTGAATGTGTTTCTTGGTTGCTGAGTTTTCACTGACTTTTCTCCGAGTTTTCCAATTAGTCAATGATGTCAAATGTTGGGCACAACATCAGTCAACAAGATCTGAATGTAATATTCACTGGATTGAGAGAAGGGGAAAGATGTATCTGAGTGATGATGTCCAAATAGGGACATAGCCTTAAAAACACCTATGATCTCAATACACATCTGTATGGAATGGCACCTTGATGTGTAATGAAGATGACTGTTGTTCAGATTGGTCAGCCAAAAAATTGAAGTCACCCAGAGAGGGGTGGAAACAAAAGTAGATTGTGTATGCTAAATGAGAATGTGTGCATTCTCCATGTCCAAGGAGCATTCAGCTAGCCAAGAATATATTTACTGGCCTGTAAAATTGATGTACCTGAGCTGCTGGGGGGTGATGTCTATGATTGCCCCTTGAGGCACTGACGATCACAAGAGAAATGATAGAATGGGATCGCTTGGCCAATAGACATTGAATAGCGACATGTGGGAAAGTGACGTGCGTTATTTGGAAATAGCGCACGCGAGGCCATATTTCATTTAGGGAAGGTGTCAGGTCATTGATGACAGTTTA